>JAHWFP010146437.1:18451-29487 GCA_023313725.1 Lithobius niger
TGTAAGAATACCAATATCAGCGTCCGATGAAAACTTATCTGGTCAGTGATTGCATCGTCGCACACAAGATTCTGGCTCATTTGCCGTATCGTAGTAGCAAAAGTTACGAGACAATTTTTGTTTAATATAATGTGCAATATAGTAGACATTCTTCAGTAGCCTACACCATGCATTCAGATTTTTTAATAGTGGCCTGTTGGTATGTCTGCCGTTCCAACTTCATACGTCAATTACAGATTTTTTTTATTCTACCATACGACACGTCGAATTACTAATGCAGTCTTAGTGCATCTTGTTTTTTAAATAATTTCTACTGCAAATAGCGTGCGATCCAGAAGCACTCGTAAAGATGGGTCTTGGATTCGTTCACTTGCTTCGCTGTCCGCTTTCATTGTCCGCTTCGGTGTTCAATTGCTTCATATTCAGGAATTGCTATGTAAGATGGAAATGAGAATGCAGAAAACTAGGCAAAGAATAATGTTCAGAATATCACGATAACTCGGCCGAACGAGAGTTTCGTGACCTCTCCACTTATGATGTGATTTTTGCACCTTGCCATGTATTTCAGCCCAGTGCTCTGCGAACCCACCATCGATCATTACGAGCACAATAGCTCTGCCACATGACGCGGGATTGGATGTTTAATGATAAAAGAAGCAACCGTGTTGTTTCAAAACTCGTGAAATTGGCAATAATAGTGTCTTTTTTTTTGTTTGTTACCATTTGTAATTATTTTCTGCATTCTTAGCGCTAAACGAACGTCAGTATGGTATATGAGGGCAAGTAGCTTTGTGCTGTGCGTGTAGTCCTCTGGGCCACTAAGCCTTATAGATCGGGCACCCTTACGGCAGTTTTTAAAAATCGGCATAGGCATCCAACAGAAAACGACGGTGAATATCTCCGAATATATTGATGGTAGGAATTTAGTCTTCGATCTTATGAATTTCACGCAGCTAAGTTCCCTTATCAACCAAATCAGATCAAGTGTTCCCTTTGTGTCCCGAACAGACAACACACACAAAGTTGTCTCACTACAAAAATGTCGGTGCAGCCTAATGGTTAATGACGGTAAAGCTAAATTCAGTCAGGTTTCGATTTCGCTTGCTTCGCTCTCTTGGCCGAGGAATTTTGATCTGCAAGTACTCAATTATATGCCTAGAATAAAAATAATGAAAAATAGCTGTTTAAAATTCCTTATTTATAGCTACTTATTGCGCAAAATCGAAACCTGACTGAATTCAACTATCTAAATAATAATCATTATTTTGGTTTTTAAAAATTCCGTTCCTCACCTTTTTGTACCTAAACCCTCTCTGTGATTCCTGTATACCGTAAAACCCCGGTGCGTGTGTGTTGTTAATTCAGATCAGTACCTGCATGAACTGATGCATAAATTCAATCGAGCATGTGATGTGGCTTCTTATAAAATCATACCAAGTTGTATTATAGTAATCTATAGGTCCGCGACCTATCTTGAGTTCTCCGCAGAACGAAAACAGATAATCGATTGCACGCTTTTAGCAGCAGAGTGCCTTGTTGATATCCAAGATGGTTACAAAAACAATGGCGGCCGTCGGTTAGAGCCATCCCCTCCAGGAAAACGTGGCCGCTCGCAAATAACTTTTTTTACACGGGCCTCCGGATCCCAGGCGTCTTCGGATCTCCGGCGTCATTCGGATCACGTAACCTCGCTCTCAGAAGTTCTCTGCCCTCACACTAGCTGGCAAATCAAACATGGCGGAAAACGGCACCGATTCAAGTCAGCTCAAGTGAGTAGCAACCAGTATTCAGAGCTAATTCGCACATTTTTCAATATGAAGACGTTTCTCCGGCTTCCTGCAGTGCGGTTAGTAGGCAAACCCGCTTGAACGCTCGTTCAAATGAGTACGGCAGTTGATCTGAGATTGTTCAAAAACATGTTAACACCTATGAACGATCGAGTGAAATATTAAATATTACGATAAAGTCGATTCATTGTTCAAAAATGTGCGAATTAGCTCCGAATACTGGCTGCTACTCACTTGGGCCAAGGATGCTTCTATATATATTTCATATGATTTGCAGTGCTATATTACGAGCTTAGGGCAGGGACCTAGACTTTGGCGACGATCGAGCACATCCACGTATTTGCATTGAATTCAATGGGAATGATGTGATACGATCTCGTTTCGAGACGTTGTTATGACTACGCAAAACAAATAAAATAATTTTAACATTGAAGATAGATAATTTATTGTTCCTCTCATAACATAGTGTGAAGTGGCGGTCACTTGGGTGGGTGACCGCCTAGGAATCTGGCTGTTGCAGACATAGGGCCTTAGGGCTTCGGGCAGATGACCAGGAGTGGTTAACGCTCGTTAAACCCTTTTTTTTATAGTGTGAAGTGAGAAAATGTTAACTCCAGTAGAAATATTTTAAAAAACCAGGTTCGCAACACAACGCATCATTCACATTCTCGCCTACTGGTTGCTAGGCAACAACAAGTAACGCAGGCAAGCCATCCAAATTCAGCTGCCCAACAGCCAAACAAACAAAATAGTTGTGAAATACTAAATTAACACGTTTAATTTTTTTTTAATTAGTATAAAATAAAGTAATAAGACGAGTGTTTGTTTTAGCCCCACTTGTGTTTGAAATAAACCACATAACTCACACGAAAAACTGTTGGACCACGCCAACCTACGCCAAGGTTGAATCGACAGAAGCGTCTCGTAATTTCGGCAGTTCTATTCCCAGGGGCTCGTCACAAAAAGCTTGTTTTGGGACGACCCCCTCTGGTTCTATTACTTTCCACAATCGAAGCATGGCGAGGCGAAAACTGGTTGTAGTTAAATTAACACGTGGCTCCTTGAAGCTTGTGTAAATCTTGGATTAGCGAAACAAAACGTAGTTAATACATTGACAGTGACGCGTGCATGCATTTTAATGCGACCGCTTGTTTGTTGACATACGCAAAATTACCCAGTGCAAAGTTAGGCTCCAAATCAACATCGTTTTCTGTCAACTCCCGATTATTTCGTGAAATACATTGCAAATAGCGTTCCAATGGTGGAATTAATCTTGCTTTGGCTCACTTAAATCGGCGCCGTTTTCCACCATATGATTTTTCAGCTGGTGTGAGGGAAGAGAACTTCTGGGAGTGAGGTTATGTGATCCGAATGACGCCAGAGATCCGAAGACGCCTGGGATCCAGAAGGTTCCGTGTAAAAAAAGTTATTTGCTGGCCGCTCATAAAATACTCGCAGGACTCAAGATGCGCCGCGCACACAATACCCTCGGCCGACGAATCATGATCTTCAGTATTCGATAATATGCACAGAATACCAATGAATGAAAAACTTCAGTTTGAAATTCCTTATTTATTGCTACTTTTGACCATAAAAAATCGTTAGTTTTCTTTATTTTTGGTTAATTCCTTATTTCGTACTTTTTTGTAACCACCCTCTATCGTGTGCGCGGCATATTTTGAGTCCTGTAAGTATTTTACGAGCGGCTACGCCTTCCTGAAGGGGGCGGCTTTAATCGACGGCCGCCATTGTTTTTGTAACCATCTTGGATACCAACAAGGCACTCTGCTGCCAAAACTGTACAATCTGTGTCGTTCTGCGGCGAACTCAAGATAGGCCGCGCGCACTTTACAACCGCTGTGTACCCTAGGACCCTGGTTTTGTTATTAATTCAGATAATTATGTACCTACATGACTGTTAAGTTGATGCTTATACTTTTTAGGATGTAGAAGCCGTGAAAGACCTCATCGGTCTCGGCCAAGCCCTTCAAGAGGCCAAAGAAGATGGCGTGGACGTCGGCAAAGCCCTTTCTATCTTCGTAGGTCCATCCCCAAAGATCACACCTTTTACAGATCCACAACAACGTTTTGACGGTGGCGTAGTTTGTACACCCATGCCACCAATATGTTGTACAGACACTCAATGTTGGGGTCCTCCTTAAAGTTATGTATGATAAATGGGGCACAATAAAGACTAGTGATTATTCTGAAAAACGCATTGGGTTTTGTGTGACTTACCCAACTACTAACTTCCTTTAAACCGTGACCCATGAACTGACCTGGTTAGACCCAATGACCCACTAATTCATTTCCACCAACTGATCCAACTTGACCCACCGACACAATCTCACCCACTAGCTCAACTTGATATGTCTCTTAAGTGCACAGAATGTGGACAGACTGAGTTGTGCGTATACAATTTGTTGCCTTCAGCGTGCGACACTACCGTTCTTAACAAAAAAAAATGAACCTACTCGTCAGAATAATGGTTTCGTACTTAAACAAGCAATGAAAAAGATCTGGATGTAACGGCACGTTTACGCAACGGCTCACCTTTGCATTGTCGCACCCGGAATTTAATGACTCGTGGATGAATTTTGCCCAGTGAGGCTTTGTTCGTTGGCTACTTGAGTGAAGCTCCATCGCAAACCGCACAGTACTAAATCTTTTCCATCTACGTTAATCACCTTAATATAAAACTCCTAAACTTAAAAGGGCTAGCACTTGCTGCCAGTTGATATTTAAAACGGAGCACCACAAATTTCGTAACGCGTAGGTGGAAGGGGACTAAGCGCCGGTGCACCGCATTTGCGGTTTGGTTTACGTGCCATCTGTTGGGTACTGCACACGTACCTGCGTCGACGTTGCGTTACCGCCCGCCGCTCGTGCGGTCGTTTTGCACCGCAATTTCCCCCGTCAACGCAGCGACCGCAGCGTTAAAAAACGCAATTGCGTCTCTGAGTACCTTGGATGACTTGAGTGGTGCACACGTCCGCCGTTTACCGCAAAAGCGTTACCGAAAATGGCGTCCAATTTCGAAGAAATAGACATGGAATTGTTTATTGGGGGTGTAAAGAACTATCCTGAAATATGAAATGTTGCTGCAAAAATGATTGAAGACTCATTGGGAAGTAATTAAAGAACTTATCCGATTTTTTTAGTTAATCTGCAAAGGATGTATAACATTTTTCCCTGGTACGTCTTAAATTAGTACCTCAATGTACCAAAATTCGTCGCATTGGTTTTAAAATATATTTTTTGTTCACGAGGTAGGCGAAAAAAAAGCAATACCGTTTCATTGGTTTCAAACAATAATTTCTTTGTGGACGAGGTGAGGGAACCGAACGCGCACATACGTCACCGAAGCGGCACCGCAGCGTCAACGCGCGTTAATAAATGAAATGCACGTGTGCAGTGATTGGCTGCGTCACCGCAGCGGCGCCGCGCACCCAAAAAACGCACGTGTGCACCGGCGGTGTTGCTATCTGTTACGATGGGGGGGCCCCCCCCCACGAAGTGTTACTTCTGTTCGCAACGTTTTTTTTGAAATCGCTGGTTATTCATTGTGTCCATAGGCACTAAACAGCTTATAAAAGTGAAATCATCCAAAAGAATAGTAGGGTGGAGGGTTCTACGTATTTACAGGTGGGGGGGGGGGGGGGGGGAGTCAGGCCAAGTGTCACACTAGGGGTGACAGGGGAAATAAGTTCGCCGAAAAAAGTGTTACGTAATTTGTGAACTCTCCATAAAAGATAGTATTAGCTCTAAAAAGAACAGAAAATGATAGAAACGCTTAGGACCTAATATTTTCTCTTACTTATTTTTCTGGGCGAGGGGGGGGGGTGGTTATAGTAGTTGGTTGTGGGGACAGACAAAAGAAAATTCAGTAGTTATCCAGACAAAAGCAAATTCAGGTGGTCTAATTTGGTCAGTGAGTCATTTTTGAATCCTGGGTCAAACTAGGTCATTGGATCGTGGGTCAGAATTGGTCCAAGATTTCTGACACGATGACCCATAGACCGTTCATTTTCGGTGTAGTGGGTCAGATGAGTTTCCGACAATTCGGACCCGAACAATTCGGTCCCAGAAACAAAAAACACCACACACAACAATTCGGTCCCAAGTCAAAAAATTTCTAAGTTAAAAAAAAAATAAAATGCCAGTTAAAATTTGAGGACCAACTATTACAAATACGGCTATAAATATAAAATTTAAATCTTATGTTATATGCAATGCCAGTTAAAAATTGAGGGTATGTTTTCTGGCCAAGTCAGCCCCAGCATGGGAGCGTTTACATATTATACGTACCGTCGGGAGGGGGAAGGAGGTTTGTGTTATGGTCGGGGTGGATGACGAAGTGTGGAGCAACACAAATTTTTCACTTTAGCAAGTAATTTTCTAACTTTTGTTTACAACTCGAAATTTTTATTTTTGTCAAAATCCCTGGACATTACGCCTCTAGGTACTTATAAAACCGAGTTCATGCAAAAAATAATGTTTGCAATTGGGGAGGTTACAGGAAATGTGACGTATTTTCAGATGCGGGGGGCGGGGGGGTGCCGAGTGTTACAATGGTCTTACAAAGGGTGACGGGGAGTGTCTAAATTCTTAGAAAAAAAGCGTTAGGTAATTTGTGACCGCTTTCCAATCGTTGCTGCAATTTGTTAACTTCGGATCCTACACGTTTCGGTGGTTCTTGCGTAAAGGAAGGGAGACAATTTTCTCTGTTGGCGTGGGAAGAAGGGGGGGGGGGGGAGAAGAAGGAGGGTAAGAAAATGGGAAAAAATCGATTTGTTACCGAATTTTCAACTTGCTCAGTTCTAAACTTCTTCAACCGTTTGAACCACTTTGCCTAACAAATAATCTCAAATTCCAACTTTTCAATTGGTCCTAAGCGACCTTGAAAACACCATAAGTGGCCCCTGTTTAATGTGTTGCGCAGTGAAGCCAAAGGGGTTGCTTTCATAGTGTTTGACACACCTTATGCCATTTCTGCAGTTTGCAGTATTCCCCCATTTTTATAAAAATATTGCATTCCCTTGTATACAATCACGCGGTCCGAACTGTTTTTAATGATAATAATTTGTTGCTGGAGCAACAGGACTGACAAGGACCCAGGGGGTCGCCGACTGCCAGCCTAAAAAGGGGACGGAAGTAAATATATGAAGATAAAAAGCAAATGGGGAAGTTGTGATAAAGAGTAATGAATGGGATTATTAAAGTGCAAAAGCAAAAATTTGAAGCATGCGTACAAGTTATATATGAAGAAGTTTAAAAATAGCATGGTCAAATGAATTGCAATAGGTAGGGTGGGTAGGATCACGACTGCCTTGCCACCAAGGTTAGACCTACCAGGGACACAAAGGTTCCCGATGGCATCGCCAGACATGTAGGAAAGGCAGGGTAGGGGAGATGTCCTAACAACATATAACGACATAACATATGCGTATAATGACGTTACAAAACCTTAAAGTCATGTTATGATGTGACGTGGATGCCTGAGAGTAAGGGATGGCAATATTTTTAATGTAATACGAAAATAGTAAAGTGTATAGACCATTATATGTGAAAGCACTCAATGACTCTGGTGTAAGACTTCACCGCAGCGCACTAAAAGCGCCTTCGTAGTGCACAGAATGTGGACAGACTGAGTTGTGCGTATACACTGTTGCTTTCAGCGTGCGACACTACCGTTCTTTAAAAAAAAATGAACCTGCTCGTCAGAATATTGGTTTCATACTTAAACAATCAATGTAAAACCGCTAAAGCGTAAAGATCTGGATGTAAAGGCACGTTTATGCAACGACTTGCCTTTGCATTCTCGCAGCTATACCACGCGCCATGGCTGTTTGCTGTGACGTGAATAGCACGTGACTGGGCTAGTCCACTCAGACGGCCAAACAGCCGTTGTTCTCGTTCGTCATTGGCTAACTCATAGTGACGTCACGGCAAACAGCCATTCCGCATGGTTTAGAATTTAATCGGTATTTGGGTTAGCGAAATCCGACATCGTTTGAACAAATATGCGTGCAGTCGTATAATTCGTGACAGTAAGATAAGATTTCCTCCCGACAATACAACTTTTCCAACCTCTTCTAAACTCAATTATTGACTCGGTTTCATTGCGAGCTGGCAGAGCTAAAACAGCCGCCATGTTGGAATTTCAGATGATTTCTAACTTCCGGTTGGGAGAATGAAAAGGGCGAGTCGTTGAATAAACGTGCCCTAACTCTGCCCAAAAAAAAAAAAAATGAAAAGCGCCGAACACATTCTGTAGAGACTTTATTTAACTTTCACTGAATATCATAAGATCTTTCTTGAAGAAAGTTTTATTTTGAAGGTTATTTGCAGCGGTTTGTGTTTTATAAGTTAGCAAGCCCCTGGCAATTTTCGAGCGCCGGCATCTTGGATTTTTCTTCGACTCAAATTCAAACTTGCATATTGTTCGATTCTCTCGCTCCATTGGCGTCGATCCGCGCTTTCGTGTAATTTCTTTGATTCCAAGAGCATCACAAAATTGATATACTGATTATTTCGACACAAAATAATTGCAATTGGTGCTCTCATTCATTCACCACATTCCTCAGCACGTCTGCATTTCACCTATATCATTCAAAACATACGATTTGCTTATTGCACGTTTGCACGTCTTCTCCTCCAGAAGTAATCGCCTACGAAGGTAATCTAGATAAAAGATTGAGAGAGCAAACGAAACTTACATCGAAAAGGTTTAGTTTACGTGGAAATCCACGCACCTCCGTGCTTCAGAAACACGAATGTTTGACACCCTTTTAAAACCAGGCTCTCTGAGTCTGATTTTTCCATGCATCGGTTCAGTTGAAACAAAACTATCTTTTAAGATCTAAATGTGGTGTAGTGTAAAATACGTCGCCCTTGCAGGTGATTATTTGCATGCATCCTTTTCCACATCATCTCAGTACATAACTAAGCTCCAAGTCCGTTTGTTTATCATGAATTTTAACCCGTGCGTGAACAAACTATGACGTCATAAGCAAACGTTATGGGTGTGTAGGTGTGTTGCTGCGTTTACATGAACGGAGTGACTAGTAGTGTAGTGTCAGTGGCTCTCATGGGTGCCCTTGTAGAGCAAAAAGTGTGTGATGCCGTGTAGGTAGGAACAGAGAGTTTAAAGCGGCGTAGTAGTATTCATTGTTGTAATGTTGGTTTTCTTCTGTAACTATCGACTTATTCGGCATTTATGAGGATCAGAGCTGGTATTGCGTTGCTTTGGTGCTTGCTATTTGTTGTGGCAGTCATGCCTAACCTAAACGAGTGTCCATCATGTAAAAAAAAAAGGTCACCAACACGGATAAGGATTTCTTACAATAATAATAATAAATGACTAGTTTACCACATTAATGTGGAAGGTGTACCGGAAGGGGTGTGAGCCACTGACACCGGACCTGATTTACGTCTAAGAAAGCTAGCAAAATGCAAGGGTATGAAGAAGATACTAATTTGAAAAAACAAAAACAAAAACAAGAGAAAACCGAAAAGCCATCAAAGATCTAAAGATTTCTCTTAAGAAATTTGCGGAGATCCTGAGTCATTAGCATTCGGCGAAAGCCTGATTCCGTGTCCATGCATACTGTCTCAGAACTTAGGGCATTCCACACTGGGACCACACGAATAGAGAAAAGACTTTTCCGGCACTCCATTCTTGAACCAGGAACGGCCAACTGCCCAGGGTGACAACGGGTGTGATATGTAGTGGGTGCTGGATCAAAAAGTGGTAAGTCCACCGAGATAAGTCCTCGAAGAATCTTGTAAGTAAGGATGAGATCAAAGCGAAGTCTTCTAAGCTCAATAAGTTCAAGTCCAGACCGAGTCAGGCGTTCCAAGTGGTGGACATGTCTCAATCCAGGAAGTCTCTTGGTAAACTTCCGCTGGACTGACTCCAACAGATCAATATCTTTAGCAAGGCTAGGAGACCACACTGGGGTTGCATATTCCAGCAGTGGTCTAACAAACACCTCAAATGCCCATACCTTAGTTTGAGAATCTCCAGAAATGAAGCATTTGTTCACCACTGCTAACCGTTGAAACGCCTGAGCACTGACCTTTTGACAGTGTAAAGAGGGCTTTAAATTTGAAGTGAACCAGATCCCCAGATCCTTTACTTCATGGGTTGGTTGCAAAATTACGCTGTCTATAATCCGTACGAGATTTGTAAACTGGGCGTGGCTTAAAAAAAATATCGATTGTCCACTCCAGTACAACACCACGACTAGCATCATGGGTAAAAAATACCGCCAGTACAGCAGTCACAAAATGGCGTCTATTAACGCGTCTTCAATCGGGAAAAGAGGTAAAATGATTCACAGGCCCACAGCTAACTAGGGAAATTATTTGGGATGTATATTGTTATCTGCGAAGCAAGGAACCAACAAAGAGCAAGAACGCCGTTTCCCAAGAAACGTCAGATGCAACAAAGGTTTCTTTCAGCTGTGTTTTCAAATAGTTAACGAAGGCGCGCAACTACCCGCTGAAACAAGTGCCACTCCAGCCGCAGCAGACGCTACAGTTCCGCGGTTCATAACGGCAGCGAAATAACGGCCAAAGGCGCCAACGGTAACAAGCTTGGACGACTTTCAACTGTCAGCTGCTCGAACAGCAATAACTGAAATTCACCGAGAAGGTAATTATCCAAATCTTGATAATGTTTTGGCCAAGTTCAAATCAAAGATTGGATTTAAAAATGGGAGAACTTCCGTGGCATTTAACCATGAAAAAGAAACTTGTGATGAAATACGGAAAATCCAACAACAGAAATTTTAAATAAAAGCGTCCAGAAATTGTTGCCCAGCGTCGCCGATTTTTACGTCAGGTACGACATTTAAGAAGTAATCCGTCCCATTTACAGTATTTATTTATTTGGATGAAACTAGGGTGAATGAGCGTCACGGGCGCGAACGCCAATGGCAGCTAAAGAAAAGGCGCACCGGACTCACAGCTGACAGCGCAAATGACGGCTTAGTTGGTCGCCTTATTCCGATCGGAAAGGGCCGAAGACTCATTTCGCTACACACCGTCTATACAAACGGTTGTTTTCACAACCACCAAAAATGAAAAGATCTGAAATTTGTACTGTTTCACAAATAAATTGTTACAACATTCACAACAGTAGAACACACTTCCTTCCTTAACTTTTTTTTTAGGTCCACAATGAATTAAAACTTAAAACCTACGTGTTTTTTTTATATTTATTACCGTCTGACCCAAAATACA
>JAHWFP010146438.1:0-15912 GCA_023313725.1 Lithobius niger
AAATAGGTATGGTGGTGGATGAGGGGTGGGGTATGTGTGACACCTTTGTAATTAATTTGTTTGTTTTGCTGCGCCGCCTTTAAGCTCGGTAAATTGCTATGGCCCTTACTAACCTGGCTATCGCAAGTGTTAACAATAGAAACAAATCCTTTAATCTTCAGTCTGTCTTGCAGCTGGCGTTTGCTAAATGGCATTGTTGCATAATACCAATGTTTAAAACAATGTAAAACAATCAATCTGGTCGTTTAGAGCTCCGTAACCCCTGAACCACTTAACCAATTAGAAAAGGCCTTATGGAAAGGGCACATCTACGGAGCAATACCTGTACAATGAGCTAAGAACCAGCTTTACAGGACAAATAGTTTGACCTGTAGAGAGGACAGACGAAAGGTACATCACCAGAACAAGACCAAGAACAAGACCAAGAACCAGAAGTTGTCTCATTGGCCCCTCTCTGTATCTCGGGTTTGGCTGGACTGAATTTTACAATTTTTGGACTGTAGACAGGCTTTGACTAGTCAAGGCTAGATTCCAAATTTGGTTTAAATTTTTCAAATTTTGACGAAGTTATAAGCTCTCAAAGTTGAAAGTTTAACACAGAGATCCTAGGTCGACCCTTACTAACACTGGCTATCGCCAGTGTTAATACATTATTCCTAATACGATTGCTGACCTTGACGGGTTCGGACCACAAACTTAGTGGCTGCCATTTTGGCTCTGATATCACTACTTTGTACGGCGAAACCTTGATGGTGGTCCCTTTACCCTTAAAGAGTTTTTGTATAATGCGTTATTACTAATGTGATTTCTGCCCGATGGTATAGTTAGCCCGTTCGGGGATAAGAATATGGTTTGGACGTAATACGATGGTTAATCCATACGATGGAAACGGAATGGTCACGTGCAGTCGATAATGGAAACCAAGTCAAAGTTTCCTTGCTCTAATCTTTCAATGCTCGACCATCTTTAATGCTTTCCCCACCTAAAAGGCAACCTGCCAAAGGAATGAAATTCTGCAGAATATAGAGCAGCGTCATGTGACGTCATATACGCTGCAAGAGAGATAGCTGCAAGGGGCACTAGATTAAAATGGAGGGTTAAACAACGGCAATCCAATCCCTTATGCTGCTAGGTTGTAAATGGAAAATAAAGATTCCATTTGCTTAAAAATGTCAGCAACTGTCAACAAATCGACAAAAATCGCGCATTATACGACTAAGAACTCCACTCTTAACAGCATTGTCTTCAGTAAGACGCCCTTCTTTTCCCCCTCCAGTGACCCTTGCAGCTATCCCAGTTACTGGCTCCAGCATAGAGTTATACACAATAATACAACGTTGTGTCACTGCCCTATAGTACCATCTGGCAAGTGCCGCACTTGAGGGGGGTGCATAAGGTGCAAGGCACTCGGCTCCAGGATTCAAAGGAGCCCCAAAATCAAAGCAGGGTCCCAAATTTTTACACAAAACTACCATGAAGAAGGACACAACCATGAATCCAAAATTGATTAGTTTGGGGCACCCCTACATTTTACCCTTGCACCCCCTTTGAAAAAGACAAGCTCCGGCGCTGCTACTAGCGATATACATAGTTAATATATCGAGCACTTGCTTGCCTCAAGGAAAGGAATGGACAGCGCCGTTTCTTTGAAAGAAACAAACAAGCCACATGTCTCCTTAATAATAATACAAAAAGTTTTAAAAATAAACGTTACAAGACAAAAACTATTTAAACCAGTAAACCTAAAAAAAAATTAAAATTTAAAACAAATCAAAATTAAAAAATAAAAAATAAAAAAAAATTTAAAACAAAAAAGTATGAAAATTTAAAAAATAAAAATAAAATAAAAAAGAACTAAGAAAATTTAAATGAGAGTTACCTAAATTGGTAAGCCAGACCTATATTTGCACAACTGAATTTCATCAGTCACCAAGTTGCCTTGCCACCCAACGCTGCATGCATCTTGACAAGCTAACCAAAATTTAAAGCAGTAAATAAATTAGCGAACTTAAAACCCCCTAATTACATAATTTTAAATAAATACACATTATGGAAATTTCGACAGAGTTGCGTATTAAGAAGTGATCTTCATTAATTTGTGTTGCTGGATGGATTAAAATCCGCATTAATGAGATCCGTCGGAAATCTGACAAGCGCCTATCTAATCGGGAAAGCAGTTCCATCCTGTTTCAAATTAACTTTTCAAAATAATTTGTACAATTAATGTAATGAATTTGCCGTGGTAACAATCTGAAGCGTCCTTTTTTTTTCTTTTTTCAAATTAATCTTGCGACAAGCCTTTGCGGTAAACATATTGATATTATTTTTTTCTCTTTTTCGAATATGTGGTTGTGATGCCCCACTTTCGCCCGATTTGCAATACTGACAAAATTGTTGAGTCAATAAAAAAAGTTCATTGTCCCCCCCTTCTTGTCACCAATCTGATACGGCTGCTGTTTTGAAGTACATGGCCTTACCTAATTAAAGATTTTTCGAAAGTAGCAACTAAACCAACAATTTAACACATGACATTTTTTTCTTCTATGAGCCCTTTGATACCTATCTCTAGGGGAAGGTGGGGGGGGGGGGGGGGGCTGAATTGTGTTTGTTTTTCTCTCATTACAGGACAAAGTAAATTGTTAATGCAGTGGAAATACACGGGTTATAAAATAAATACATTTTAGACACAGTAGAAAAACAACATATAAACATTTTACAAATTTAACAGCGACGTGAAAGGATTTTAAATAAAACGCAAAGCATTCACTTTACAACATTTTATAAACACATGCCTAAAACACATGTAGAGACAAAAGTGCTGTATAATGCAGTACTGACCCCCGTTTTTATTACGACGCACATGTTTTTCAAAATAGTGTTTATCATATGTTGCAAAATAAACACCCAGCGCCTTTTTTAAGAAGTTTGACTGGTGGACAATCATGCGTAACCCCTCCCCGCCCCCAAACAGCTTGGGAGTCTGGAAGAGCTCTACAAGCTCCCCCAGCACAGTCCGGAACGGAGCTGAACGGTTTTAAGACAATTTAGTGTTGTTTGCACGTGTGGGAGCACATATTTGTTTGTTTTATTTAGACACGCTAGAAAACGTTTTTCTGTATTGTTTTTTTTTTGGCGTGGGCCAGTGCTATAGTTTGTTCCACATTATGTTTGCAGGAAGCTGACTGTATAACGCCACGTTTCCTTTCACTACGAGTGCAAAAACACAAACATAATCCTCATAGACTCTACCAGTAACTGTGTAGAGTCTAAAAGTGTGATACCCAAATTTTTTTTCACTCGTAGCGCAAGGAAATGTGGCGTCATACAGTTAGTTTCCTGTGAACACAATGTGGAACAAACTATACTAGTATTACCAGATCCGCCAGTTTCCAAGATGCCCGGTCTGGTAATACCAACAGTGTGGCGAGGGATAATCGTCTAACTGGAAAATTGCAACTGGAAGAACGTATAACGGAAAACAGTATAACGGAATATCATCTAACTGGAAATTCGTATAATGGAAAATCGTCTAATATCCCTGCCTCGCTCGCTGCGGCTATACATATAACATCAGAAACCGCAGTTAGACGTTATTCCAGTTAGACGTTTATCCATTATACAATTATCCATTATATGATATTCCGTTTAGATGCTTTTCCAGATTTTTTATTTAGGCAGATTTTAGACAATTATCCCATTAGACGATTTTCCAGTTAGACGTTCGTCCGACGCCCCACCAATAGTACTATTCTGATCTCATGGTTAATGTTTTTAAAACTTTTGACTTTTATTGTGACCAATCCCAGTAATATACTGGTCAAAAATTTAGTTGTGTTTTAACTTATTGTATGTAGTACTGACCTGCCAGGAGGTTCCCTCCTCCTTTTTACGGGGTGGTACCGATCTAGTTCCAAAATGAATAGTAAAATTATCTAATATTTAATATTCGGTTTTGTTAATTCTTCCGTGTTACTTTGATATTTGAAGCTAAACTAATATTATGTGCAGTTAAAAGCATGGGATTTAAAATAAGCAGATTTTAGACATCCTTAGAAAGAGTTTTTTAAGCGTTTTTGGCTTAAAAACACACGGAAACGTTTCAGAAGAAAACACTTTTAAATCATTAACGTTTATAATAGTATTTAGACGTAAAATGCCCTTAAAATAAAACAGTAGCGATCAGTTGGCAGCACTTTAGATAGATTGCTTAAAATATGCGAAGAAACTGTTTAAAATAAAACTGTAGCGTTTTATCTTAAAACAGTGCGTTACACGGCCTTTTTTTTAACACACTAACTGGTGGCCCACCAGCAGTGATTTAAACCAGCCCACCAGTGTTTTTAAACTTGCCCACCAGTGATGGCCTTGAGATTGAGAAAATCTGAGATTGATCCTTAATGTCAACTAATATAAAGCAACTCTTTAAAAAAAAAAAATACTTGGCTGGAGAGGTTACGCAGGAGTGTCCACCACCACTCAAACTTCTTAAAATATGCTGATCCCGTTTTTAAGTTTTTTTTATCTTTTAATTGGCTTTCATTGTGAAAATTAAATTGTGTTTTAACTTGTCCTTGTGGGCATTGACTTGTCAAAAGGTTTCCTTTTTATTACAATTTCGTCCTCCCGCAATTTTTTATTTTTATTTTTTTTTTTATTTTAACGGTACCAATTCCTCTGACCAATTTCCATGATTTTTTGATGTGAACGACGCGCGGTACAAATCAAAACAATGGAGCTTTAAAAAATTCCTATCCTTTTATTTCTTGATTTTTTTTCTTCTAATTATAGTACTTGAACGGCCATTATTTTCACCAAAGCTTAGAAAAAAAACTAATGTATTTGTTTAGCAGCTATCCCTGACACAATAACAACGTTACCATTCTTGTACACGATTTCCTGGGCCATAACTTCCGCACAACAAAAGAAACACATGTTACTTATACATTATTCCCTCATTCCTTTGCAGTCCAAAAATCCCCTTAGACGTAATAACCTCACTTAACACAACAAGATAAAAGAGTCACGCCTCGACCTTTTAAACACCAACATCCATATCTCACTCACGAAGAACCCAAGTACTAGGCAGAAACGACCGTTTTCGGGTAAAAACAACAAGAGAACCGACGGAAAATGTTAGGTTTACGTGAAATATGGGGTGGAAGGGATGGACATTTCTTTCGCTAAGTCCACTTCCAAAAGAGAGACCCCTTTAAATTAAAAGGTTTTGGGGGGTTAAGTCTGCAACGACGGCCAACCTGACATCGGGCAGCAACGAATGGATGTGCGCCAGATGTTTTTAAGACGTTTTAACGTTTCACGGCTCGCGTAATTGGTGCAGACACGAGTTCCCGCCATTCCCTAACCATTCCGCCATCTTGGCCGGAAGAGCCACGCCACGCCACGCCACGCCAGACAGCCAAGCTCTTCCCCCACTCGGACGAACTCCCTCCTCCCTCTCCTCTCACTTTCCTAGTTGGTAAGTAAGGGCGAGTGGAGTGAGACGACGAGCGCCCAGGGAGGGAGGACGAGACAAAGACAGACGAGCCGGCCTGCTGCGGCTCACGGGGATTAACCCTAACGCCCAACCCGCCATTACGACCAACGAGCAGCTGCCGAGATTCTGTTAATTTCATTAACAACAGATAAGACACCAGACAAATCTTTAGTCACCACGTTAAAGCTGAAAACTGCGGCCCATAACCCTAATCCTACTAACCCTAACCCTTTGTGTGTACTACCCTTTGTTATAACCCTATTCTGCTACAGACTTTGGTAAGTTTCCTCATAAACACGAACTTGACATGAGATGGTCACACCAATGGCAGTTGCTACTTGCCAGGTCATGACCTTGATTGTCAACAATCTTTGATTACTTAATGTTTTTAATACAGAGATTGGTAAGTTAAACTGTCTCTCATCGAGACGACAGCGTTATTAAGCATTATCAGGAGCTCATAAACGCATACATATATGTAGGATGTGGGAGTGTCCACGTTGTAACTATCGTTTCATATTTCATATCTCGTCATGAGGTAGTCTAGTTTGTCGCACTCACTTGTTTTCATTTTACAATCACCAAGAACAAAAAATGGACTTCATCAGTTTGGACCAAAATATGTGATATCTACCCCAAAACAAAACTTGTTAAGGATTCCCGCCAAGCTTTTTGGTCATGTGAAGTCGTGATATCAAGCGCCAAGCTCTTTCGCCAAGCTATTCCCACGACTAAGACTTCAAACGTTAAATGAAATAACTGAAAATTGCGCAGTAAGATATTTTCATATATGTCATTTAACCTTCAAACTATTGCTCGGTGGGATTAGCTTGGCGTTTGAAATCCCGACTTTACATGGCTGAAAAGCTTGACAGGAATCCTTAACAAGTTTTGTTTTGTGGTAGATCTTACTTCACCAAAGAAAATTAAAAAGTCGTCAACTTTCCAGCATGCGTTTGAACTGGCGTCGAGTGAGGACTCGGGAGGCGAAACACGTGATTTATACCACACTCGGCTTTGGGTTAAAGAAGCTATCAGCTACACCACTTCACCTCATTGAGCGCTGTTGCACGCAAAGGTACTGCATGGTTGGACTGATCGTAGAACGAGTGGTATTTTTTCGCATCTGTCGACTGGGTTAAAACCTATTCATCATATTTTTAATGAGGTTTAGCCCAAAAAATGGTTACAACCAATCGTTCCACGTTTGTCCGCATGGGTCGCGACCCGGAATGAGAGATGAAGCATACAGTAATATTATTACGGACACTCCGTCCAGGTCTAGGGACTCAACTTTATATCATTCCTGGTTTTATCGCTTCATTGCCTTAGACTCGAGCAAGACAGACTGACTTGATGTTATTATCGGGTGTTTAAGTTGTGGTCTGTTTCCTGCCGTTGGTGCCTGCAAGGTGCCCTCTTGGTCTTTGATTACTGCCAAACCGATAGAGAATAAGGTGTAAAATGAAACTACATCGTCCACATCGTTTTACACTCTCCACAGTCTTGCACTACAATTCCAACCAAAATGCAAGGAGTTTGTTTACTTGCGTGCAATTTCAGCAGTGTGTTTGGTGACTCGCATGTTGAAAGAGACGGGCTGTGAAAAGGGGTGATAGAAACATCGGCTTTTTTTCTTCAGGCATTCATACGGGGAAATCTTTGATTTTGATTCACTTTGTACAACATGTGTAATAAAACCGAAACTCAGTACACAGCCACTACACATTTCCTGGCTTCCATCTTCGTTGTAATTCTCTCCATTCAGTCTTCCTTTATTCAGAACAGCCTACTTCTGAATTGTAATTATCTCACGAACTTGGAGTGTGCACATTTTTCCATGTTTTCTAAATGAATTTGAACTCGCCACCATGTTTGGGCTTGTTTGAGCTCGCTATGCAGTATGAAAGCAAGGTGCACCACTCCTGTAGGCACAACGGTCGACATTCGAAGAGAGCTGTCTCATTCTCTTAATGGCTCGATGCAAGTGCAGGTCTAAAGCTTTTTTTTCCTACCGTAAATTGACCGTGCTTCATATCCTTTCTGACATGTGGCAACTGTTATTTTACTCGATTATTATTTTTTGGGACTTTAGGTGTTCCACTGCAAAAATCGTCTTTGACGTGAGGTTGGTGAGTGCATCTTCGGGAGTTGGCACCTCTTAAAGAATAACCCTTCTGAACCCTAAACGCCAGATCAAAACTAATGTAGATAACTCACTGCCATGTCTGGGCTCACTGGAACTCGCTGCGCGAACAAGGTGCACCTAGCCTGTAGGCAAAACAGACAATATTCGAAGCATGTTGTCTCATTCTCGTAATGGCTCGATCTAAGTGCAGGTCTAACGCTTCATTTTCCTGCCATTAAATTGACTGTGGTTCAAATCCTCTGTGAAATGTGGCAATAGTGAGATTACTAAAAATATTTATTGCTTGAGAATTTAGGTGTCCCATTGCCGAAATCATCATTAACGTGGGGTTCGTAAGTGCATTTCAGGAATTGGCACCATTCAAAGAATAACCCTTCTGAACCCTAAATGCCAGATCAAAACTAAACTAAATCTTGTTAGACGTAACATATTCAACCTAATTTATCTCTCTTTTCGGTATAATGGTTTTCTAGCACCAAAGGAAGCAGAGTTTGGGAGAGTTTACTATAGTTTGGGAGAGTTTAGGAAAGTTTGGGAGAGTTTAGGAGAGTTTGGGAGGGTTTAGGATAGTTTGGAAGTGTTTAGGAACGTTTGGGACAGTTTATGAGAATTTGGAAGAGTTTGGGAGCGTTTAGGATAGTTTGGGAGAGTTTAAGAGAGTTTGCGAGAATTTACGAGAATTTGAGGGAGTTAAAGAGAGTTTGGGAGTGTTTGGGCGAGTTTAGGAGAATTTGGGAGAGTTTGAGAGAGTTTGCGAGAGTTTGAGAGAGTTTTAGGAAAGTTTGGGAAGGTTAAGGATAGGTTGGGAGAGGTTCAGAGTGTTTAGACCAATTAAGGAGAATGTGGGAGAGTGTTGGGAGGTTTAGGAGAGTTTGGGAGTGGTAGACACATGCTAGAGAAGGAATTGCTAGTTCAATCAATTGCATTAGAGGGCACCAAGAAATCCACTTGTGATTTAGTGTTTTTTGCACGCTTTATGTATAACAAAGGTTATAAAATAGCCAAAACGAATGTTTACTAGTGCTGCTAACACTTTTTGTTATTCCATTTAAATCTATTGAATCACAAAAAGAAGATTTAGCAAAACTTTACATGCACTTTAATGAATGCACCACCCTATACAACCCAACTCAAAGTTTAAATACACTTCTTCACATCGTATGGTACCTGGACTAAGATTTTTCTTTTTTGGGTTTTGAGATGAATTGTTGCTCTGCAATACATGTGTTCACTGGTATGTTCATTTGCCATCATTGTTATGATTTTCTTTTTTAATTTTAAATTAGAGGTGCAGTTAGATTCTTTAAGCTCTTGACAAGATTAAAATCGATCCACCAGTATGACTGCATTCATGATCTGGTTCTATTCAAGAGAGCAGGTTACAAGACATTAAGTTTAATGGCTATTCCATCAACTTCGATGAAAAACATAAATTATACACTGTCTACAACTGCAGTTGGTCAGTTAATTTACTTAAGTGGTCGTATTGTCATGCAAAAAAAAAAGTTCGCTTAGACAGCAAAGGAAGCGGCAGAGCCCAATGAAATTTTGACACCTGCAGGGGTATCAATTTGAAATGCAATAATTGTGTTCGTGTATAAACTTTGCAGAGCCGTTTGAAGATAATCTCTAATAGTGTGAATCTTTACTTACCGAATCGTCACACAACTGAGAATCATCGCTAAACCTTCTGCCGTACAAGTATGAATCGTCACCTGCTCTACTGTCATACAACTAAGGATAATCGCTTTCCCTGTTGCCGCTTACTGTATCATTCCGCAATTATGAATTGTAACCATACTGCTATACAAATGAAACATCGTTAACCTTACTGCCATACAGTTAGGAATTGTTGTTAACCTTACTGCTATCATTAATAAAAAAAAATATATATAATAAAATACGTTAACCAATATGAAAAAATGGTTTGGACTACGGAAAGGCAATGAGCCAACTAACACCGTTCCAACACAATTAGAATTAATTGAGTCATTTCAAGAACTGTATAAGAGGATTTTGTCAAGGGCTAATTATTTAAAGGCTCCCACTGAGACTGCACCAACGACAACATCAGGAAGAGTTCCAAGGTGGTACCACCCTCATCGCAAAAAAAATTTCGTCTACATTCAAGTCTCGATATCTGGACTCGTAGCTGGAAACTGGATGACCACAGTTTGAATGGTAAGTATTGAATTCAAAAGGAGGTAAGCCCACCGAAAAAAGGCAGTGAACAATCTTTTACGTACGTATTAAGTTTTTGATTTCGGCCTCCGAAGTTCAAGTGGCTCTAAACCTGCCCTCCGCAAACGATCTCCAGGGAAAGATTCTGAAATCCCAACAGGCTACGTGTGAAACTGCGTTGGACCGATTCTTCGTTATTGGGCTGAATCTTCGTTAACTGTACTACCATACAAGTATGGATCGTCACTTACCGTGTCATAATACAATTATGAATTATTACTAATCCTATCTCCACAGAATTATGAATTGTCGCTAAGCTCTCTTGTCATACAAATATGAAACATCACTAACCCTACTGCCATGAACCATTGCTTACCTACTGCCATATAATTATGGATCATCGCTAACTCTATCGCCACACAAACATGGGTTATCGATAATCCTGTTGCTATGAAATAATAAATAGTTGCTTGCCTAGTGACATACAAGCATGGTTCGTCACTTACCCTATCACCATACGGATTGTCACTAAATCCTATCGCCATACAAACATGAACCCTAGTGACATACAAAAGGACCGTCACTGACCTTATCGCCATACATATATGAATGAATCACAATAACCCTATTGCCACAGTTATTAATCGTTGCTTACATATTGGCATGAAATCATGGCTCATTGTTACTAAAGTATTGCCACACAAATGTGAATCATCACTAATTGTATTACCACACTGCTATGAATCACTGCTTGCTCCATTTCCAGTTATGAATCTTCACTTACATCATCACCATTTAATTTTGAATCGATGCTTATCCTAAACCCTCCCCCCCCCCACACAAATATGAAACGTCACTAACCCTTTCGCAATACAACTATGAATTGCTAAGTTATTGCCGTACAATTGTGAAAAGTCCCTTACCCTATCACCATACAAATATGGCAATTGTTGTAAACAGCAATAGGCGGCGAGAATTTAATACAGACAGTTAACACATGTGTACCCCAACCGGTGACAAGAGTACATCGACTGCAAGTTTTTCCTAAGATTTTTCGACAGCCATTTTCTGAATCAAGAGATCAATCGATCGATTGTCATTTTTTTGTATGTATGGAGAGATATTGCTTTGAGATGTAGGTATTTATTTTACCCAGCAATGCGGTGCTAAAGTTCTCGTAACCTCAGCGCGGACTTCATTCATTGTGTGTTAATTCAGAGGTCCCAATGCCTATATTTCCCACATTTCGTACATTTCCTATACTTCGCATATCTAATTCCGACCTAAAAATAACTTCCAATTATGTTTTTGTCTTGCCTATGGTTTTTGTAATTCAAAAACTTTACGTACCCAGTTTTGTGAAATTCCTTATCATCAAGTGTACAAGATTGTCATTAAACACACAGCAACTCTGTCAATACTACAAGTACGAACAAGATCCAATACACACAACATTAAAAGCCAGACTGCCCACTACTTGTTACATCTAAATATCAAATGTATTAAGCACGTACGCTGAAGAAAAATATGCTTAACTGTTATGTAAGCAGGTTATTTTCTGTGCTCGGTTAAACCTAACTTGTTAGTAGCAATACGGCGAGTAGAAATGATTCGCTGACTCTTTTATCAGTCATAAGTTACATTCGGAAATCTGAACACCAACAGCTTCTACCAGTTATAATTTAAACACTCACGAATATTACCAGAACCAAGAATTTATAGGGTTGGGGAGGAGAATTTGTAACTTGAGACCCATACTGAAACGTCTTGGATACATTCACATTAGTTCAGTCTTAGTTTATAGAGGGCGCCACGTGTTTTATGTGGGAATTTCTACTCAGTTTTTAGCCTAAAATTAAACTAAACTAAACGAAACTAGCTTATATTTAATTATTATTTAACCTTGCTTAGTTGTAATTTAGTTTACTTTAGATTTGGGCTGAAAAATGAGCAAAAATTACCAGATAGAACACGTGGCGCCCTCTGAAAACTCGGACTGAACTAATGGAGACGAATCTAACGTGTTTCAATAGGGACTTTTTAAAGTTACAAATTCTGCTCCCACACCCTATAAATTCTTGCTAGAACATATTTTCCCCTATGCAACCTGATCTGTAAACTAAACACCACGTAAGATTTTAAGTTTCACGGATGTAGTTGCAGCTTGCACGACTTAACAAGAAATAAGCGTCAACTATTATTTTCGGTAATTGACTTTAAATTTAAAAGTAAGCTAGAAGGATAAGGAACACAACAGCAAACAGCGAGGACCATACATTGCAAACAGACAATATTCAATAGCCTGAACTTACAGTTCATTGTGATGATGTCACTAGGACTCGAGCCAACGAACTCTGGATCACAACTCGGACGTCCCTACCATCTGAGCCATCTTTCCAAGGCCACAATTATGTAGCACTCATACCGAATTTGGGAAGTCTTTAAGAAAAAAGGGCCTCCGAGAGAGATGTCTAAGATGGAAGGTTGAGGTACGAGCACCGAAAATATTTAATAAAAAGATGAGCCAAAAGGTGAACAGGCATAGTAATTTAATGCCCAATAGTTTCAGAGTATTTACTGACCCTTCACAAACTGGGAATCGCCAATTTGTCCCGCCAGGGCCAGGCCAAGCCCCATAAATAGCCAACCATTAAGTCTACAAAGCACTTCTTCCCTGCCTTTGTCAGGGAGAGGTCTGGGCACCCACGTGTAGCTTTTGCCCTGACAGGATTTATTTTTAATCACTTTATTTTCGATTTTATTTTGCCTGTTTCTTTGTCTAGGATGAGAAACCATTCAAGTGCATATAATTTGACTTTTAGCCTTTGCTAACAAAATTTCTGCTTAACAATGGAATGAAACTCTTACGAGACGTCGCTCTTTAGTGTACACTTGTAAACCTTTTGGCTTGTCTTTTTATTAATTAAGATGGAAGGTGTATTGAAGTTATGATCTGGGCTTCAGAGGTTCGAGTCCTGGTCACGTCAATTCAATGAAATATACGTTTTTCAATAAGCTTACTGAATATCAGCGATGTTAAGGGTATGATTTTTGCTGTTGCACTGTAGCGTTTCCATCACTCCTATACAATTTACAACAATTTGTGTTTGTTTAATTCCTGTTTTAGTTACTGTCACAAACTATTATAAAATACCAGCTAAAAACCTCAATAAAAGTGCAGAGCCTCGAATTAACACCAGGTTTTCAACACCATCCAAAAATCCTAAGCGCTGAGAAAATACGATACATTTAGATAGATGCATGGCAAGTATTTTACGTTTGGATACATTACATTTGATAGGTTTAGGTTAAGTTAAATTTGGTTAGGTTAGATTATGCCGTTTTCGATGCTGTCTTTGTTGTCACTACTTCTGGTTTTGAATTGAACTAAACAGTGACAGACAGAAGTATTTGGATGTAAAGTGCCCACTGTGAAGGCAGTTGGAAAGCTCATTACTACAGTTGTATTTAATTTGGTTGGCTGGTCAGCCACTAATGCCCCTTTTATATTAGATGAAGAATATAAGGGAGACTATCAGCTTACAGCTTGACGCTGTGATTATCAGTAAGTTTGCTCAACGACGCTGTGATCTACTGCTAACTCTATGATTCTGCTATTATCAACTAGTTTGCTCAGTGGTACTATGATCTACAACTGGCTCTACAATGCTCTCATTATCTGCTACAGCTTGCTTCACGAGGTTGTGATTATCAGTAAGTTTGCTCTATGTAGTGATTTTGTAGTGATGCTACGATCTGCAGCTTGCGCCATGATTCTGCCATTATCAGCTTGCTTTCTAAATGATGCTGTGATCTACAGCTTGCTCCATTATGATGTGATTATCACATCCAGTTTACTCAATGATGCTATGATCTACAGCGTGCTCCATGATGCTGTCACTATTAGCTACAGCTTGCTGCATGATGCTGTGATTATCAGTTACAGTTTTCTCCATGATACTATAATCTACAGAATAGCTTGTAATGATGCTGTCATTAAGAACTACAGCCTGTTCCATGATGTTGCCATTATCAGCTAGCGTTGCTACATAGCTATTATTATCAGCTAAAACTCACCCTATGGTGCTGTGGCACTATATATGTTCTCGCTCATTGACGCTGAGATTATCAGCTACAACTTGCTCCGTGATGTTGCTATTTCAGCTGCAACTCGTGCCATGACGCTGTGACCATCAGCTACATCTGCACTCGCGCACTGATGCTGGGGAAAACCACCTACAGTTTGCGCCATGATCATTATCGCAATGGCTTGTATATTGCCCTCAGTATTGGCATTTCCCTTAAACAGGATCAGTTACCCCAAACTCTGACAGAGATCACCATAGTATTAACAGAGCAGGATGCCTATAAAAGTATGTGTAAAATGCCTGTCAAATTCTGTGAGCACTGATAGAACTTGGGGTAACAGGCACTATTTCACGGAAACGTAACTACTCAGTAATGATTTACAGAATGATTCCCCTAAAATTCCAGTGCACAGCAATGTAGTTCCTTCAGCCAAGTTCGTGACAGTGTTTACTGGAACGATTTGCGACTTTGCACATCAGTGCACGGAGACCGTACTTTCAAACTTGTCGAATTATACATTGTTAAATGAACTATATTTTAAAGTTTTGCTTTTAGTCAAAGATTTATTGTTACCATGGCCTATAAATGGGCTATATAGAAACAAAGCAGTCTAAGCAAACATGTTTAACCTATCAACATTTTCTGCACGTCTAATGGCAGTGCTCTCAAATCATACGTGTGCAGAGATCTCAAATGTTCAATACAAACTAATAGTGAATTTTTATTTGTGCTCATAACCAGTTTCAAAGCGAGACATCTGCAAAACTGGTCCATCGTTTTGAAGCAGTTGCAAGGATGAAAATTTTAAAGGATAAAAACTTGACAGACACCAACTTGTCTTGTTCATTTAATAAAATTACTCTAAATTTCTGGGCATCCTGGTCCTTCCACAAGAGGAAGAAAGTCACATGTGACAAAGTCTATCTTGAGGTTAGACCGTCGCATTCGACTAGACCTTGTTACCTGAGACTCGTAGCCTATTCTGTTCAAGGGCTGGTGCCCCTAAAAATTTACGGCAAGGCTAGCTCTTGTCATCTTATTACCCGTCAAAGGCTCCATTTTTTGTTATTTATAATCACCTAGACGAAAAACTACTAACAGAAATATAAGAGAGAATTGATGACTGTCTTTACCGTGATAAAAGTAAGAGGCAACAAAGTTTACAAACATAAGTGGAATGTGATGTTTCATTGTCCAGCTCGACATCATGTTCATGCAAAGGTAAAATCAGTGAGCCCAAATCCTCCAAATATGTAAAATAATAAAATCAAAAATCCCACACATGCTTTTACATGTTCTGATGATGTTTTACTGATTTTACGTTTGGTTAAAACGGCATCAGAATATGTCACAGTGTGTGGGATTTTCAATTTTCTTACGCTTAACCATGTTTTGACGATTTTGGTTCACTGATTTTACCAATGCTTGATAACGGTGCCGGTCTGGGCGTCGAAATACCACGGTTGATTTATGTTTGTACACTTTCTGATTTCTTAATTTTATTTCGCGACTCAAGTGTATGTGTTGTCCTTACCGCAAGTCCGGTGTGGTCCCCTTTCCTTCTCAAGGATATTGACCTAACTGAGTCGGTACAGAGGCGGTTCACCAAAAGGTTGCCAGGCATGCGAAACGTAAACTATTCCCAACAATTAAGAACTTTAAAAATCGATTCCTTGGAACTTTGTCGGTTAAAAGCGGACTTCGTCATGGTATTCAAGGCTGTTTATTGCCTTCTTGAAGTTGACCTCCCTTTTTTTGATTTTTCACCTGAGCACACACGGGGCCACAGTCTTAAATTAGTTACACAACCATCAAGGTTAAATTGTAGGAAACATTATTTCGCTGTAAGGGGTGGTCCCTGCATGGAACTCCCTAAAAAAAGAAACTGTTATGGCGGTTTCTATTGGGGTATTCCGATGTTTGTTAGACTTAGAGGATTTGACGCCTTTTTTTATACAGGGTGTTCGGAAATTGGTGTCAAATATTTTGAGGGTCCGCT
>JAHWFP010146439.1:0-20505 GCA_023313725.1 Lithobius niger
TCTACTGTTTATTAACTTCTCTTTTGGATTCTCGTCTATCTTTTTAATTTTGTCTTTTTTGGTGTGTTTTGGATTTTTGCATAATACCCAACTTGGGTGAGCAAAAAAAGTTATACTTATACTTATAAATATTAAGTTCTTTGCTCTGGTTACATCGTTCCACACTGTTAGAATTCAAATTTACCACACTCCGGTGCATCCCAATCGTTCGTCACTTCCTATTCCCCACTGCTTGCCTAGTCGTTGCTTTAGGTCTTTACCAACTAGATGCCCATCATTCGGGCGTGATGGCTCTTGTATGTTAGTCAGCTGTGTTTGGATCATCTCGTGGAGTTGTATCGCGACAGATTCGAGGCATCTAAGATGTCCATCTCTAGCTGAGTTGGATTTAATTAATGTCACTGCAAGAAGTGGTGAATAGGAAGCGACGCACGACCTGATAAATACAGGAGGCACCGGAGTGTAGCAAATTTGAATTCCAACAGTGTTGAGGATGTAACCAGAGCAATGAACTTTTCGAGTGAATGATGGAACCTGCAGTGAGCAGTTGAAAGTTTGCATTACATTGTGAGTGTCTTTAGTGTGAAAATAAGCAAAATGAGTGAATATAACAATTTAAAATTCGATCGAGTTTCATAGTAGCAAAACTCAAATCAGCTCTGTATGTTCATTTGGCTTTTCCTTTTTCGTGTGTGAAGACTTTTTTGTTTAACGTTCTAAATACTAAAGTGTGAATAAGGTAGTTTACACTTAAATAACATAACAGGCCTTTTTTAAATCTTAAATGCAAAAAGAACACTTACAATCCATTTCATACAGCATTTTATACCACCAAAAAAAAAATTGAGATTTACCAATATTAGTAAAAATTCAAGCTTACCACTAGATGACGTTGTTAGCAAAGTGATTTAACTGGTTTGCATAGATTTTTTTATATTTTCCTTAAAAAGAACAAATATTTCATAAAAGATGGCAAAATATTAGATCTGAAAAATGCAAGAGTTATTAGTTAGGTTTTACAGTTAGGTTTACACAGTTAGGTTTTACAGTTAGGTCCAGTCAAAATAGGACTTAAGATGGAACAAAATCCCAAAGTCTTGAAACTTTGTAAAGTTGTTAGGGGAGGTCTAGTGATGACTATATGAAAAGTCCTGATGATTTGGAGGTGAGCAAGCTTTGCTAGACCATAAAATACCCCAAAATAGGTGACTTTTTATTAGTTTTCTGTTAACATCTCGGAATCTGCGGGTCCTACCAAAAAAATGTTCCCTACAAAAATTAAAGGGAACAAAATTTGCTACAAAAATGATTCTCTTCCTTTTTTATCTAGCACCAGTGGTTTACAAGATATTCGAGTTCGAAAATTGAGAACTCTTCGAAATTGATAGAGATCTGCTTTATGTGGTGTACAGAGTTCAAGTGAACACACCCTAACCTCATTTAAGTTACTACACGATACATCAAACACTTATTTACCGCTATACATATTTATTTACTACATGAGCCGTTACTACATCAGGTTACTACATATAACATCACATCGTAACATCAAATCAAGTCGAGGTCAATGTCCCCCTCCTGAAAGTTATCGTCCTCAACAGTTGGTGTCGGACTATTCAAACAGTCGGCACGGCAGTTGTAGCAGATAGCAGTGCAACTCATGCTTATTTTCCTGCGCTTACACTGGTTTCCACAACATGTGGTGCATTTGCAAAATATGAATTTGACATAATAAATTATATGAATACACAAATATCACCTCCAAGAATGTTTCAACAACAGTCCACTTAAATTTTCGAGGAAGATAACACCGTTCCTCTTCTTCAGAAGTCCACACCACAGCAGAGAAAGTTCGTTCGATGTGCGCTTACTCCATGTTGCACTTTAAATCTTCGCGCACGTGCTGCCGACCACTGATCTCTAAGTTATTCACTAGAGGGCCGATCGACAACTGCAGTCAAATTCCACTTCGTGTCTAGTTTGGCAATTAGAGGCAATGGGACAAGTTCTTCAATTCTTCGTGTTGTTGAAACATTCTTGGAGGTGATATTTGTGTATTCATATAATTTATTATGTCTGAATATTATCACTGTCAACGCCGTTTACCGGTTTTTGCATATGAATTTGAGACAGCCTCAGGGGCTATGGAATCTTTGATCCGTAGGCACAATATTGCTATTCTGCCTAGACTCCCGACCCCAAAGTGCAGCTAGCTATTAACTCATTACCCATCCATATTTGCAGTTGATGGAAAACACGAAACGAGCATTGCATAGCTGCCCCTTCTGTTGGAGGGAGTGATAGTAGCTCCGACTTAATATTTGTGAAAGCCTTTGAGAGGTCATGGTGCCTATCCAAGTTGAGGGACATTGTATCAGGAGCTCAATATATAGAGTAAAAAAAAACCTGTGATCTGCCTCCGCTACCTGTTGATACTTGGAAGGTGAGTGGCTGAACACATCTGCTACTCAGCGTAATGCCTCACGTTGTAACAGCAGTTCGTAACCTGCTACTTGTCTTATCGCACCCTGTTAATGCATGAGCAAATAGTATGCCATCTATTGGGTTACTGTTGGGTTGAAGAAATTACATGTGTTCCTACCTTTCTACGACCTGGCTTGTAGAAGATTATATTTCGGTGTGTAGCTCTCAGCGATGTAAGAAGAAATATAGATCTACGTCTTCTCCGACAATGGCTACATTGTCCTGTCACTCGCTTTGGCGATGGTGCTCCTGACCATTAGAGTGTAAGATCATTAGGTTTTTGAAGGCATTTACTCCTCTGTCATTTAGTTGGAGGAAAGCATCTTGATCAGCCTGCCCTTATGTTTGTTAGATTGAAACTGATGTAGCGGAGGCAGGACACAGATTTTTCTTGAGTCTGTACAGAGCTCCTCCTACTAAACGTCCCTCAACTTGCTTAGGTACCGTGCCGCTCTACATGGAAATGAGGTACTAGCTGCACTTTGAGGTTGGAAGTGTCGGAAGAATGGCAATCTAGTGCCTTCTGCAACCAAAGATGTTGTTGCCCCAGAAGCTGTCCTTAACCTCATATTTAGCAGATGCACCACAGGTTGTGGAAACAAGTGTGGGTGCAGGAAAATGAGTGTGAGTTACACTGCTATCTGCCACAACTGTCACGGTGACTGTTTGAATAGCCTGATGCCAACTGTTATGGACAACAACCTTCAGGAGGAGAACCTTGACTTCGACTTGATGTTTTTGTGTATATATTTGATGTTACGATTCGATGTTATATGCAGTAAATAAATATGTATAGTGGTAAATACACGTTTGATGTTATATGATTGGTATAGTAATTTAAAGGAGGTTAGGCTAGGGAGGTTAGGTTTGGGTTTGGTTCACCCAATCACATACATCGCGTATAGCAGATCCCTGTCAATTTCTGAGATTTCTCAATTTTCGAACTCAAATATCTCGTAAACTACTGGTGCTAGAGAAAAAAATGAATAGAATCAAGTTTGTGGTAAATTTTGTTCCCTTTAAGTTTTGTAGGGAAAATTTTTTTGTAAAGCCCACAGATTCCGAAATATTAACAGAAAACTTTAAAAAGTCACCTATTTGGGGGCATTTTATGGTCTAGCGAAGCCAGCTTACCTCCAAATCATCAGGACTTTTGATATAGTCATCACTAGACCTCCCCGAACAACCTTACAAAGTTTCAAGACTTTGGGATTTTATCCACCATTCGCCAAATTTGAGCTTTCGTTGACTAGACTACTCTCTAATAGTGTCATCTAGTTGCTAGAAATGATACTAAAATTAGTAAATCTCAAATTCTTTCTATTGCATGAAATGTTTTATGTTATGGGATTAGTTAGATGCAATTATGTAAATTACATTAATTAATAACTAATTAGGAATAATCAGTACTTGAATAATAATTCAAGCATAATGTCTTGAATAACTTAATATTGTAATCAAAATGAAAAGCGCATGATCCACGAATATTTATTATTGCTAAAACAATATTTCAAGCCAACCTATTTTATTTTCATAAAAAGAGCCTTAAAAGACCAACAGGGATTGAGAAAAGAGAGCCACAATATTTTAGACAGGTTGAAACTTGCAGCTGTAATTTAGCCAGGCCGACCACCCAAACTGTCCTAAGAAAATCTTACGCAACAGGTTACATCCGGTTTTCTCGGTAGAGCAGGCGGACATCTTGGACAGTTCTCAGTAAGACAAGGAGCGCTAGTTTCAAGCTAGGCCGGCATTCATAGAAATACGTTTCAAGCTAACCTAACTCAAGACACACTAAAGTAACAAATATCTCTTGCAACACCTCCAATTCTTAGTATTACAACCTGGCCTTTAAAACACAGCCAAATAGCATGGCCAGAGTCAGTCATCGTTGAGAGTTCAGATTGTCGTCTTGTCCATCTGCCTAGCCTAGCCCAGCCGAGCCACCGTTGCGAGCCAAGCCGGGAGTGAGGCCTTCGATTCAGGGGGACTGTGAGTCTGGTTGCCAGGCAACGCAGCCTCAAGCCGCTGGGATCAGCGATAAGTATAACCTGTATCGTTCACGATACAACCTGCTTATTGAGCAATATAACTGATATATTAATTGGAAATGGAAGGACAGTAATTCGATATATTAGCACTCTTGAAGGAATTAGCTAGGCTTCAATCTATTATTGTCAGAGTCCATGAATACGATCTCTTTCCTTTCTGCTCTCTATCATTATTTTTACAGGCACCTGAAGTAACGCAATAATGTTTTGCACGTATATATTCAATAATCGTAATTGAAAGTATAAGGCAAAATAAGCCAAGTTGGAAATAAATTCACGAATTAAACAAGTACATTAATCCATTTCTTGTCATGTCTTGATTTTTATTATAGTTACGTGATATTTGGTGTCAAGTATATTTTGTTTGTCATTCTAGATATTTTGAGTTTGCTTTTGTGGAATTAACTAAAGTGGACCCAAAACAATGGTGTCAGACGTTATTCACGTGACCTTTTAGATTACTTCTGGTGACCAGTCCGAATTGAATTCAGTTGAAATTTTTTAATAATATTTTTTTTTATGGGTGCAGATTTCGTTTTACGAGTTTCAGTATTCTGTTCATGGATTCTTGGTTGTGTTGGTAGCCTATTGATGTTGTTTGTATTGCTTATTGTTGCATAAGGAGTGCTATTCAGGATAAGTTGTGTTTAGCGATTGCTGTTGCTCGGGATTGATTGTCACAAATTGCGAGACGTTGTTAAAAGGTATTAGCGATTGGTGATTTTAATAACGGTTGAAATAGCGAATTGTGTTGGCAGCTGCATTCAGATTGTTGGTTGATAATTTTGGGTAAAAAATTCTTTTGGTCTAGCGTGGTTAAAATATTGTGTAAGTTCAGTGCAGGATTGACAGCGGAAAAAAAAAATTTGGTACTAAATAGTATAGCAGTGACGTTCAATTCTAGTACTAGGGCCATTGTTTTGGTTGAAATCAAGTGTGTGTGGATTCAGTGAAGGCTGATAGTAGTAAAATTTTTTTGTTGAGTGCCTAGTAGTATAGCAGTGACGTTCAATTATAGTGCTAGGGTCATTGTTTTGGTTGAATTTTTTTTTCTCCGCACTCTAATTATAAATTTTTTATTACAATCGTGAAATTTTGCCATATCAGGGGGTCGACCAAGAGCAGCTCGAGGGGCTGTAACCCGCTCATCTAGGGGCAGGCCTATTATACGGAAGAGAATTATCGGTGAGCTTGAAGATTCAAGTCTTTTAGTGACTAGTACTCCTAAACGAGCACGGCGTAGGCCTAGGCCTTTGAGCGAATCCGAATCGGAAACTGATGTTCATTCTAGCAGACGTAATTTGCCTTCACCAGTGCGTAGTCGTGACCGATCTTTGTCTCCTAACCAAATTATGGCGAGATTAAATAACACCCCTAACGGAGACAGGCTTAATGGTACCAATTCTCTCCGGATTCGAAGCAGACAGTGCCTACAAACAGGGATAACAACACGGGTATTAATAACTCGGATAATTCAATAACAGCCAAGACATTGGCAACAATCTTGCAAGCCAATAACGAATCGCATGAAGATATGATGCGACAGGCTGCGGAAACGCAGTTCGACATGTTTAAGGATTTGACAGACAGCTTCGGAATTCAAAATCAGAACTCTGCTCATAAGAACTCACGACTTTGGGAGGACGTAAGGGCAGCTAAGAAGTCAATAACGCCATTTTTAGGGGATGACAGCCTGGACGTTTTCACGTTCGCACTAATATGCGAAATTTGAAGAAGTTGGATCCTTCCCTAGCGGATGCTGAATTAATTGCGGCGGCTAGTGCAAAATGCGCAGGAAATGTGGCTAAATTTTAGGCAACAAATCCTGACGTTGCCGAATTGGGAAATTGGAATAGTTTTAAGCAGGCCTTGATCGACCGATTTGGGATTGCCGGTCTCGTAGCATTACAGCAGCTTTATTTTTTAGAACTGAAATGACTCAAGATGAGTCCCTGGAAAATTTTGCTCAACGTTTGGAGACTATAGCTTCAGCAATTTGGCTAATTAAACCAGACGACAGCCAGGAGGATAGATGACGTAAACTAGCATCCAAGGATGAAAACTTAAGGTCCGCTTTCTTACAGGCTATGCCACCAGGGTTAGAGGCACACTTGACGGCCGTAAATCCGTCTAGTTTTCACGAAATGTGCAATCAGGCAATAATTAAAAGATCAGTTTTGCAGGGGCAAGATGCTCTCAAACAGGGAAAGTCCAGTATCACTAAACCAGAGGCCGCAACACTTAAACAAGCTGAAGGTTGCCAGCCCACTGTTCCTAGCATAAATAATTTTGCTATCGGCTCGATGATGGAGCGAGTTAAGGCGTTGGAAAAATCTCAGAATAAGTTAAAAAGGGCTAGGGACTCCTTAAATGAGGCAAGGGTCAGTGCCAAAACGACAGCAGACGGAAGGCCAATCTCGGGGAAATTATAGAGTAGGCCGTGGTAATTTTTCACAGAGGGGCAATAATAGGCGTGGGAATTATTTTTCTGGATTTGCAAACAGAGATTCTGTTCAAGGTAACGCAAACAAGCAGCAGAAAAATAATGGCAACACAGGTTATTACGGAAATAAGGGCCAACAGTAAGGCAGGGATAATCGCCAAAACCAAGATAATACTGGTAATAATGCACAGGTCCCACAGCACGCGGCTCAGGTGGAACAATCGAGTGAGGTTAACAATATGTCAAAAAACGAGTTGATAGCTTAGAATATAACAGGGATTCTAAGCTAAGCAGTGACCTGTTGAGTTCTACAGTTCAATCTGGGGCTCATATTGGTACTATTGACGTTAAAAGTCCTGCTAATACTTCAGAAAAAGTTGCAAATTTTAAGCCTTTAAAGGTTACTACAATACAGTTGTTTTCAAGTGAAGAGGCTGATAAGCTAATGAAAAAATTATATGCACACATTGACTGGCATCAACAAAAGCTAGCCTTGCCTGCTCGCACCTTGACCTTGCCTAGGCTAGCGTCTTATTTTGGTAAAACTCCCTCGAGATACGTGGCTTCATCATTAGACAACAATGTGAACCTTACAGATGAATTTAAAGATGCATTAAGTGCAGTAAATGATACTTATGAACTAAAATGTGATTCTGTAATCGTTACCTTGTCGACGCCACTAACTTTCATTCGGAGTTAAATCCACTGGACAGCAACAAGCCTATCGTAATCGCACTGCTTGGTGAAACACGAAACGTGCAGCTTAGACACTATCTACAAACGTTGCGTAAAACTGACGTAGAAATGCCGTCTGGTTCGGCTATGGGTATTTCAAAACGTGTTTTGGATGACTGGAAAGTTAGAATTCCTACAATGAACGGTGTAAACGAACCAACAATTTGCCTAACCTTCTGGGGTAGTACGTCAGTTACAGTCGCCGATAATCCACCTGTAAACGAGCAGTCAGTGAAGCGAGACGGTAGTTTGAATTTGAAGAAAAGCGCCAAAACGGGCTGTCTCTGGTACACTGGGTGCCATCTAGGGGCGGCGGTAGAAACTAGAAACGCAGATGGCTCTCTGTTGGAGTTTGACGATGAAGGAGTAAATGACAAGACAATTACCCATAGTGTACCCATTTATATTATCAAGGATAAGCGACATGCAACGTACGTAAGGCCCCCACCTTGTCTTTAACATTGGTGGTGTGCCTAAAGTGTGTTTAGTCGATACAGGCTCGTCGTTAAGTTTACTTGACAATGCATCAGCGCAGGCCTTGCTTAAACACGACTCTAGTCACACTCATTTAATAAACCTCAACAAACCAATTGACCTGGTGGGTGTGGGAAATCGTCGTATAGCAGCCACACAGAAAATCACTACAACTGTTTCTAAATGTGGGTTTGAAAGGGAGGACGAATTTGTCATTGTGCCTGATGGCAGTTTTGGTGACATACCAATGTTATTAGGCTATGATTTTTTTATCAAGTCAGGCTGATTTGGTGAAAATAAATTGCTCAAGTAATGTTCTGGAAATAGGCGAGCTCAAGTATCAAATGTCTCCATCAGCAGGGGCTACTTGGCAGGCTTACAACATTAATATGGAATTAATTAATAGGGATGCGTATAAGCCTATTAATCCCCATATTGCAGTAATTACTGTTGCTTCGGACGAATGTATGGACGAAAAACCCTGAATCAAGTTGGAATTGCGCTCCACAACACGAGTATGTTGACGTTGAAGTTATGTTATTCAGAGATGAAATAATACCAAGTAACACGGAGTGCCGTGTGACTGGGTTGTTAAATAATCCCCAGCCAGAAATCCAGACAGGTGTGTTCACACCAAGGAATGGTAATACTGGAGTTTGTTTTGCTCATAGTCTAGTAAATACTAATTCTACTGGCACCGTACCAATTCTATGCATTAATACGGGTGGCTTCCCCGTCAAACTTTCAGCGGGCGCAATTTTAGGCGTTTATACAACTGCTTTGGTGGACCACGACGATCGCGTGGCTTCTGTAGACGCACATCTGGCCGACGCGAGCACATCTAGCACATGGCCCATCGAGATAGCTGCATAACAAGCCACACAGGGAGCGGAGGTGCCTGCCGAAACCCCAGCAGAGCCTCCTAAGCCCCCCAAACAACGCTCAAAGGAGGAGTTGGATGCAGATTGGGACAAATTGAAGCACAAATTTGTTTTTCCTGATTTAAGCGACGAACAAAGGCTAGAATTCCTAGATATACTTAAAAATCATCAGGATTCTTTTTCAAAACACAATTTTGACGTAGGTTTATACGAAGGGTACAAGGTAAATATTGATACATGGAACTCGGAGCCAGTGCGCTCAAAACTGTATCGAGTGCCTTTTCATCAAAGGGAGCTACTGGACAACTATTTAGAGGAAATGTTGCGAACGGGCATCATAAAAGAAAATAAAAGCGCGTGGATGTCGCCATGTCTTCTCGTGAGGCGCAAGCCTTCGGGATGTAGGCTCGTCGTTGACCTACGCGGGTTGAACTCCACTGTTGACAGCGTCAGTGTTCCGATTCCTACTGTGAACGAAAGCATGGCGCATTTGAGTGACGCTAAATATTTTTCAAAGTTGGACTTCAAATTTGGGTTTTACCAGCTGAAACTTGCAGATTCAGCAGTGCCTAAAGCCTCATTCTGTTCATATAACAGACAATTTTCGTTTTTGAGGGTTCCCATGGGGCTTAAAACGAGTCCCGCACATTTTCAGTTTTGTGCACAGCAGATATTTGCCGATATTTTAGACGTCTATTGTGCCATTTATTTGGACGACATTTTGCTGTCTAGTCCAGATTTCTCCACACATATCAGTCATGTGGATAGGGCACTAGGCCTGGTTGCTAAATCGGGCATGAAATTATCTGCTGAAAAATGCACTTTTGGCTGTAAATCGGTCAAATTTTTGGGATTTGTGATAGACAAGGAGGGCATACACCCTGACAGAGAAAAAAACAAGGGCTATGGAGCAGTACCCAGTACCAAAGACGCCAAAACAAGTGCCCTCTTTTCTCGGGTGTTGCAATTTTTACAGGCGTCATGTGGCTGATTTTGCGAAAATTAGCTCCGTTTTAACCAAGCTAACAAGGAAAAATATCAAGTTTTACTGGGGCGAAGCTGAGGACAAGGCCTTTAGAGAACTAAAAGCAGCTATGGTTAATGCAACAACCCTTAAGCACCCAGATTTCATCCAACCCTTCTACTTAGAAACAGACGCAAGTTTGGTTAGTCTGGGCGGCGTGCTGTCCCAGATGCACGGCGGGATAAGCTATCCCTTAGCTTACACCTCTTGCACACTCACACCGGCAGAGAAAAAGGAAACAGCTACGGTTAGGGAGATCCTTGCTATTGTACACTCGGTAGATGCTTTTCGCTGCTACCTCCTTGGTAAAACGTTTTTTTTTTATGACCGATAATTTAGCAGTGTGCTACCTTTACTGTGCTACCAGCTTACCCCCCAAGCTTGAAAGGGTCCTCTTGCAGCTAAGAGAGTACGACTTTATAGTAAGGCACAAGCCAGGCAAATCACTGGCAGTTTCTGATGCTCTATCACGAGTAGAAATACCAGTGTGTGCAATAGGTAGCCAGTTTCCCGACTGGACAAGGACACACCTCGCAGCAGAACAGAGGACCGATTAATACTTTGGGCCCATTCTAGATCGCCTTAAAGATCAGTGTTCAGAAGATTTAATTGATGCAGAGAATAACAGAAATATTTACTTTAAGGACTACGATGGAATTCTTTATAGGATTCGATTAGCTAAGCCAGAAATGGGTAGGATGGATAACCTACCTCAAATGTGTGTGCCTAGGGCACTAGCAATCCACTGCGTAAGGGAATATCACGCAAAACCTATGGCAGGCCACCATGGCTGTAAGCGCACCCTAGAAATCATACAGTTGCACTGTTTTTGGCCTAACATGGCTAGAGATGTCGAGAACTACGTGAAGAGTTGCCCAGTTTGTCAGGCCTATAATCGGCCAAATAAACCCCATAAAGCAAAGCTAAGGGCCTATAAGCCACTACAGAGGCCTGAAATCTCGTGGAGTATTGATTCGATAGGGCCCCTCAATACGAGCTTGATCACGAATTAAAACTACGGCGCCATAGAGGTGCGTCGCATTCTTACAACACTCGCCCGTCAAAATGCACTCCAGAAATTCGTCTAAAACGACAATTTGATGATGCAAAAGTGGACAACGATTAAAATATTAGCTTACAGCCTCCAAACCACTTACACACCAGTAAGAAGCAGTATAAACGTGCAGAGTATGATCCATAGTTCAGGCTTGTAGTTAACACCCGCTACACTTGTCGTCAATATTGTATTAAGGTGTAATATTGTAGATTATGGAAAATGGGTTGTAATAAATAAACATAGTAATTGGGATAAATAATAAATTACTGATAATGGTTGGCAGCGATTGTTGCTAGCCTATTGTGGTAACTGAGTGCGATGACATACAAATGTGAAAGTTGTGATTCGGCGTTTTGCCTTACCTGCAGTAAATCAGGTCACGATGATATTGAAGAAGTTCCAATTAAATATTGGCATTTACTTGTAATATGATAGAAACAACAATAAACTAAATTTTGGTCTTGAAAATGCGGCAGAGAATCGTCATCACTGAAATCGTTGACGGCCGTAGGTAGCCTATTGCAGCCGGCGTCGGGTTGACACACGGGAGAAGCTGTCTAAATGTGAAGGACGCGTTCCAACATTTTCTTACCTGTGGTTGCGATTGATATGCCAAATCGAAATTTCATGCGTGAATGATTATTAAATTGCGTGGATATAGCTCATAAAATTAAAATTAATCAAATAATACGGCTAGAAGTGTTGAAATTTTTGTAATATTTATATTTGAAAATTGTGTGGTTCAAAGTAGCCTATCACCGTAACTCACATAGCAATTATATGCGAGAAAAGACGTATAAGCGTGAACGCCGTGATTTTTGGGAGAAAAATGCCTGAACCCACCGGCATAATAGAAATTAGGAAAGTACTTGCTATTAACATTTCAGTGAAATTAGTACTAAATGGTGCAGGATTGGCTAAATTCATACCATAATATACATACAGATTGGCATTACAGTGAATATTACCAATAGTATTCACGGCAGGCAGCATTCGCTGCCATGAAGGCCGACACTCACGAGTAAGGCCATACAAATGTGTTGTATGTGATACCTTATACGTTATCAGAGTGATGGCCCAAATTATTTTACATGAAATGAGTTATTGACAGGAATAATACTATCTACTTATTAATATTATTCAATCAAAATAGTATCGTAGCAAGCATTCTAGGCAATAGCGCCAACAAACGCGGAGAAACACCATATAAATGTGAAAGGTGTAACGCACTGAGTTTTTTTCTTTACTTGTGTGTTAAATAAATTAAGGAAACGTTAAAGCTATGATTGGCATACCATTCGCTTGTAAAATACATAAATATTCACAACAAAGTACTATAGTTTCAAATCCCGGAGTTGTGTATTGATAAGGACCGTCGCTAGCCTACCACATTTGTTCGTCGAATCGCCGACACGCGAGAGAGAAAAAACCGTATACATGTGTACGAGGCGGGTGAACAGTTAAAGCTTTAATATTGCCACAAAAATACGACATTTGGAAAATTCAAAGACAGGAATTATGCATTGCGGCATTAATTACAATCTATATGAAGCATATTTGAGTTTAAATTGATAATGATTAACAATAATTAGACCAATCTAAGTTCGAAGCGAGCCTACAACGCATATCAGCCTAGTTTCGGCAATGCATTTGTCGACACACGCGAGAGAAACATTTTAAATGCTGGAAACGCGGCACGTAATTGATCTGAATATCATTTTAAAATCACTTAAACAGGTAGCAAATTCGAAATTACGGTACTGGAAAGCTTTATGTATTCTTAGGAATCATTTTCATCAAGAAACTTACGGTTAAACCAATAATTAACGGCAAAGTGGCAGAGCAAATGTGGGAGACGAGTCAAGCAGGCAAGATGGCGGCTGAAAGAGGAAAATTTTCATTGTCTTGATCCCTGTGTTCAGTTGTGTGTCCCCATAGCGGCACATCCAGCAACATCGAACCACATCGACCATTCACGAAGTGAGGCTTAGATCACGTGTGCGGAGCAGGCCAATCGAGAGAGAGAAAGTCTATTAACATCATGCGTTGCTATGGATACAAGACTAAAAGTGAAAACGACTTGCATGAATCTTAACCAAACTAAAATACAAACTAAGGCTAGATTAATTGACTAAAATCAAAATATAACGGTAATAATGATTTACCTAAAGGATCAAATGGTAATTATAAGCAGGAATAACGTTATGACTTTCCCTCTCACGATCACCACAGGTTAAATAACCTATTAAATGTTTTGGTACTGTTAACCCTATCGTTACCTCCCACATAGACCTACCGGTTTTGCAGTTAAAATCTTACGGAAATCTCGCAGACACATATGGGATAAATTGCAGAATCATAAATAGTTTAGGATACAACAAATCAGAAAGTTTATGCTAGGAAAAAAACAAGAAAAAAAACGATAAATGGAGTGGCAACTAGCGAGGAACATGGTTGCATCTTGCTAAAACAAGTATTAAACAAATCAATTTTTTTTAATACGAGAAATCGAAGCATTGAAATGTTATAACACACATGCGTAATAACAGTAATTCAAGTAAATAAGTTAAGACAATTAAGTTAGGTAGCGGTGCCGTCATTCTTCATGTAGATGGCACAAGAATAGATGCAGGAAATGAATTACTCCAACCCTTTGTTCGTGTCGGAGTCTTCAGGCTCGTCTATAATAAGATGTAAATCTTATTAGTAACAAATCCACGGAAACAGGCGTTCAACGATGAGAAATTTATCACAGTTGCGACCGAAGATGCGGGGGCGGCAACACACCTGAGGAGGGCCCAGCCTCGAGAAAATCTTCAGGAGGAATTGAGTACACGGCAGCAACCAAACAGAGCGGCGTTTCCTCGGGTTCTGAGAAGGTTGATTCAAGGGGATGGAAGGAAGATACAAATTGACGGGCAACTTCGGCGGCATGGGACATATCCGGCGATGATATTGGCAAAACTGAAGAGTCGCAGTTCAATATGGGGTGATGGCATTCTGGTGCAGTTACAACGGAGGACACTGGCATTTCGGACGGGTGCAAATATTCATTTTCAACAGAAATAGCGCGCTGCAGGAAAGCCTTCCACGAGGAAAGGGACAGATGGAAAAATAGGGTAATATAAATGTGGACATTCTAGCGAATTACCAACATGACAACTCTTATAATGTTGACGCATGCGAGCGGATCGTACATCTTCAGGTTCAGGAGGGATGAAGCTTACAGGGGGGAAAGAACACATAAATTGGTGGGAAAACATCTGTTCGCAAAGATTTCGAGAAACATAGGAGGGCAGGGTCTTCCCCGGGTAAGCCCTCGAAAGAGGATGGCGACCAGGCAAAAAGTGGATACACTGCCCGTGTGGGAAGATAGGCCGGCAAAATTCATAATGGCTTATCAAAGCATAAATTGTTAATAACTCACAGAAAACTACGCGACGTAGCATCTGGGCGTCTCGGCGCATTCTAGAATTTGAAGAGCCAACACCCCGTAGAGGCATAAGAATTTCCGGAAATCCGAAAAAGAGGCGTCTCACAAGACGATGCAGCAGATTCAAACACAGGCTGTTAACAGTGGAAAAAGGAAAACTGGTAGGGAGAAGAGGGACTGTGTTGAGATACTTCACAATAATAGCCCCTCCTACCTGCCAAATTTAACCCCAGGTCAAGGTCCGACAATGGGCCCGAGAGATAGAGCCCCCCCCCCCCCACCCCTTTTCCCTCTGTCCACTCCTATTTAGACGCACGATAGAAACTCGTCTCACACCCTCGGGTGCTCATAAAAATGCCTCAATGTTGTTGGCAGACTGACGAAACGCTGTCAAACTGGCCCCTTTTGACCAGTTTTAAGCCAAGAAAAGTCAATGAATGAAAATCGAAAAAAATAAATAAGTAAATAAATAAAATACAAAACTTGTGTTAATACATTGCCTTGTTTTACAGTTACACGGTCTTGTCGAAAAATAGTGAGATAAGAAATGCTTGACCCAAGATATGATACATTAAAAGTTAATGCACAATAATAATAAAATTTATATTTTATTCTATTCATGCCAGATGCGAGTTAGAAAGTAAGAGAGATGAATGCAGGACCGAAATAAATGGAAAATTGGGTCTGGAAGCATAGAGAAATAGATGACGAAGGAAAGAAACGGAACCACATAAAGCCAGCTGGTAGTGGTTTGAAGGAAGTCGTTAATTCGACCCTCGTTTTCCGAACAATAAGGAAAATCGAGTCCTAAATTGATTATAGATAGTGCACTATGAAATGTTGATTGAGATCTCTATATGAATACACGGGCCCGTAGAAAAATTAAGAAATAACCTTGGTAGAATTTTGAATTAATTGGGACAGTATTCTTATCCCGGACACAAGAAAATATGCATTACCAGTAATCCAGCATTAATGGGACAGTATTCTTATCCCAGATTCACGTAAATGTACGATACCAATAATTGTGAATTAATTGGGACAGTATTCTTATCCCGGACACACGAAATATACATTACTAGTAATCTTTCGATTAATTGGGACAGTATTCTTATCCCGGACTCACGAAATATACATTACTAGTAATTTCGCAGCAAGACAGTATTACAGGTTGGACGGTTGAGATACACATCACTGAAATCGCATCGAATAGAAGGATTTTATATAATTTTTTTAACTTTCGTTCGTCAGGGGTGCCATTACCCTTGTCAAGGATGGACGAAAAATGAAAGGATGATACAGATGACAACTAGGAAGCAGATGAGGGACAGATGACGAATAACAAGAGAAAGAGCTGGAACACCGAAGGAAAACTAGGGAAGTATTGAAATAATATGGGTTCTGAGTTCACTCTGTTAATAGATGCATGGGAGAAAGTTCCTTGTCAAGGATAGACGATTGACGGAGAAGAAAAATGTCCTGAAAAGACGGATGTCCTGGAAAAACATGAGACGTCCTGAATAAGATGATATATCCTGATAAAGCCAGATGTCCTGAAAAAGATGGGATGTCCTGAATAAGACGATATATCCTGATAAAGCCAGATGTCCTGGATAAGACGATATATCCTGATAAAGCCAGATGTCCTGAATAATGTAACGGCGGACGCTACGACGGCTTAGGTGCTTGTAACGCCCCCGGTTTCCCTGGTGTACGTGGAGTTTCAGCTTGAGGTTAATCGGTGTTAATGACGACTTTTTACGTTATTCAACACAGCATGGACACTGTCCCAGCATGGGGGATGAAGCGCCGGTCCTAATTAAAGGGGCCTAACCTTAAACTGTCGGTATCGCTGCCACCAACGGTGGATTTAACTGTTTAACTAGCTAAAATCTAAAGATGGGCTACATATTTAATTTTACACTAAAATACAATTAATCAAGTCTAGCAAACGACTGAAGCTTAAAACTCCTGGTTTTATTTTTGCGACAGAGAATGAAAACACTTTTACATTATAGTTTGCTTCGAAAGCTTTTGAATACCAATTATTTAAATAGGCAACAAGTTTACATTTACATAAAGTAGCAAGTTTGAATATACACTTAGTATTTCATAAATTCAGACAAACACACTTGGTTTGAATAAAAGTTTAAATTTTCACATTAGAAAAAGTAAATCATGAGTGCTCCCGGAGACACCCGCAAGACTAAACAGCCGCAACTGATAGTAGTCTATCTGACAGTATGTTTCAACATGATCAACCGTCCACAGTTATGTTTCTAAGTTTTCCAAGCACAAAAAGATCAACCTCCCTTAGTTCCCTCGAGAACTGTTCTAAGTAATAAAAAGCCCGGCAATTTTACACTTAGGCATCAGTTTGTTTCAATTTGCCTTCCACAAAGATCAAACCGTCATTTAGTTTAGATTAAAAATCCATTTAAAATAAACTGGAAAAATTTGGTTTTTAGGAAGAGAACCACTCTGACGTTATGGGGAGAGGAAACCTAAGATGCCGCTACAGGCGTCTCCACCATAATATTCTCTAGCTAGAGAGTTAAGTTTACAATTAAACTAGAATTTAGAATATGGGGGTCCTAAATTAAACTTTCAAAAGCTAAACTATAACATACGAACCACTACCATCGTGCCCGGCATGGCATTCTCCGGACATGGCGTCTCCACTCCCGACTGGCGTGACCGGTCTCTAGCTTGAGATCTGTGAGCTGTGCTAACTATGCATTCTGGGGCTGGGGTTTTATGCACATTACCGGAAGTAAGCGCGGACTCGCGGGGTAGCTACGGGGGTCTGTTTGGCTGAGGGCCTTGAGAACAATGGAAAGTGGGAGGAGAAGTCGGATGAACAAAGGAACTGGGTGCAGAGCCGTTTGAAGGAGTGGGAACATGTAAAACGGAAAAAGATCGGCCTGTTTTGAGTTTCACTCAATTGAACTTTCGGAAATGGGCCTTTATTTTGTATTATTGGCTACGGATTGAATATTTACATGTTTGCAACGTGATTAGGCTCTTGATAAAGCTTATTACTTGGCTTTGGGTAATGTCTAGAACATTACTATTAAATTAAACAAGCTTTAACGGTAAACTGTAGTGTTAAACACCACAACTAGTTTTGGCTGGGGAGGGGGGCAAAAATGGGGAATTCGAAGTTTTTGCACAGTTGGACTTTCGGATTTGGTTTGAACAGATCTTTTTAAGAATTCTTTTAGTGTTTAATGGTAGATCAAGCTATTTGCAGATTTCGGTAGGTCACAGTCAGGTCCAGAGGAGAACTAAAATAAACATATATACACTGAAAAATTCGTGTCCGGTAGAATGCCAGGTCGTAATGCGTTTATACGTTTGGACATATGGTAGTGTTTCTGGGGGTAAAAGAATATAAATAAAGTATAAATGCGGTTAAATAAATTAGCTTAATTGAATGCTATAACGCATTAAGTTACAGAGAACATTTAACGTTTAAAAGTTTAAAGTTAAAATTCGAACGTTGTGGAAATTTTCCATATGGATTGCGGCCGACAAACACAATAAAAAATATCACACTTCAAAATGGTTGTCTGTACAAACCTCATACAATACACTAAGCTAATATGTTTGGGCTTTTTGCCCTAAAAGAAAAGAATAAAATGAAGATACAGAAATACAGAATTTTATAATGGCGGCCATGATGAAAGTGCGATGTAGTTGGTTTTGGTCAATCTTGAAATGTAGTTTCAATGGTCTTCAAGGAAGAAAGTCCGGATTTGGGCTTCCCCAAGAGTCTTGTATTTTGACAGGCTAATAAACGTTGAAGAGTTTGTGGAAATCGGACCATTATTGCAAAAACGGCCAGATATGCCTCGGCGAGGCATTTGGGTGCCTCGAGAAAAAAAATTTCATTTTTGGAAAAACAGGCGTTTTTCAGTGGCGCTCGTTTACAATAAGAGGATATATCCTGATAAAGACAGATGTCCCATAGAAGAACGAGATGTACCGACAACCAGGAAGGGACAATTACGGTGGATAAAAATCGGAAAGAAAAACAGAGAGAAGCAAGAGAAAACCTAATTGAAAAATTTCTGCCTATACATGAACTTTTCTTTCCACAATCTTTCACAAGCTGATTCTATAAGACAAAGCTCTATTATCAATACCTGGTCGAAATATCTGTATAGATAGCGGCTCAATTACAGTTAGAATTTTTCTCCTATACATGCGTTCAAAATTTCAGCATGACTGGTTCCAAGCTGATATGCCATTGATGACAGGTTTTCCCTCAAACGTATGGCCAAACTAGGAGGGTTTTACCTACATCCGACTTCGAGGGAGACTCGGAGAGAATAATCGTTATGTTGTATTGGAGGGTAAATCAGTTATGTTGACAGGCCATTTAGTAACAATAATGATTGATGTACACTGATTATTCTGAGCATAAGCTGTAGCCTCATTAAGAGACAACAAACTTATTGTTTTGTCAAGGATTGTTATGGGATTAATTAGATGCAATTATGTAAATTACATTAATTAATAATTAATTAGGAATAATCAGTATTTGAATAATAATTCAAGCATAATATCTTGAATAACTTAATATTGTAATCAAAATGAAAAGCGCATGACCCACGAATATTTATTATTGCTAAAACAATATTACGAGCCAACCTATTTTATTTTCATAAATAGAGCCTTAAAAGACCAACAGGGATTGAGAAAAGAGAGCCAAAATATTTTAGACAGGTTGAAACTTGCTGCTGTAACTTCGCCAGGCCGACCACCCAAACTGTCCTAAGAAAATCTTACGCAACAGGTTACATCCGGTTTTCTCGGTAGAGCAGGCGGACATCTTGGACAATTCTCAGTAAGACAAGGAGCGCTAGTTTCAAGCTAGGCCGGCGTTCATAGAAATGCGTTTCAAGCTAACCTAACTCAAGACACACTAAAGTAATATCTCTTGCAACACCTCCAATTCTTAGTATTACAACCTGGCCTTTAAAACACAGCCAAATAGCATGGCCAGAGTCAGTCATCGTTGAGAGTTCAGATTGTCGTCTTGTCCATCCGCCTGGCCTAGCCCAGCCGAGCCACCGTTGGGAGCCAAGCCGGGAGTGAGGCCTTCGATTCAGGGAGACTGTGAGTCAGGTTGCCAGACAACGCAGCCTTAAGCCGCTGGGATCAGCGATAAGTATAACCTGTATCCTTATTGAGCAATTGAACTGATATATTAATTGGAAATGGAAGGACAGTAATTCGATATATTAGCACTCTTGAAGGAATTAGCTAGGCTTCAATCTATTATTGTCAGAGTCCATGAATACGATCTCTTTCCTTTCTGCTCTCTATTATTATTTTTACAGGCACCTGAAGTAACGCAATAATGTTTTGCTAGTATATATTCAATAATCGTAATTGAAAGTATAAGGCTAAATAAGCCAAGTTGGAAAGAAATTCACGAATTAAACAAGTACATTAACCCTTTAAGGACTGCACTTGAGCTAAGGGCTCATAACTGACTTGTAGGAAAAACATCATAGCGTCTCACCCACTTGAAGTAAGGGAATAAAACCTGTGTCATTTTTTTCCTTAATGATCTGGCCTTCATATACCATTTTTTTGTTTTGCTGTTATTGCCTGGAAGTTTTTGATCTGACCTGTAGAAGATCTGTAAAGCATGATAATACAGCGGGCGCATTTGGGCGCACCCGTCCTTAAAGGGTTAATCCATTTCTTGTCATGTCTTGATTTTTATTATACAGTATAACCTCGTTAATAAGAACTCGGATAATAAGAATTCCCGCTTAATAAGAACTTTTTTCAAGATTTTGGTTGGTCAGCTACTCAGTCAGCACTAAATATATACGGCTATAACGAACTCTGTTAATACAAAGGTACGGATAAGACGAACAAATATTTACAATTCCGGCTTATTTTT
>JAHWFP010146440.1:0-23990 GCA_023313725.1 Lithobius niger
GGCGGACGAAAGATGACGAGAGAACCAAGGCAGGGGCCGATAATGGACGGTCCAATTTCCAACAGTTGTTCCAATCGGAGTGGGAGACGGGTCTACAGCAACTTGAGAGACAGAGACTAGTAGCAAAAACCGGCTCGACGGAGGCAACCGGCTAAGGGCAGACCGGAAGCGGGCCGAGGGGCGGAAAGCAACCGCGGCGGCGTGGCAGGCGAAGGAGGGCGAAGGAGTTGAAGCAGGAGCCGATGATGGGTGATCCAGTTCCTAACGGTTATTCCACGTGGTCCGGGGAGGCTGAGTCTTCAGCTGCTTGAGGGAGGATAGTAACAATGCCGGCTCGACGGCGACGTCCCGGCTATGGGCAGACCGGAGACGGGCCAAGGGAGCGGATAGCTACTGCCGAGGTATGGCGGACGAAAGACGGCGAGGGAGCTCGAGGTGGAGGTTGACATCAGACGGTCCAGTTCTCTGTGGCATCCTCAGGTGTGGTGATGAGGTGGAGTCTTCGACTGCTTGAAGAGGGGCAGGTAATGATACCGGCTCGACGGCAACGTCCCGGCTATGGGCAGACCGGAGACGGACCAGGGGAGCGGGCAGTTACTGCCGCGGCATGGCGGACCAAAGACGGTGAGGGAGCTTGAGGTGGAGGCTGACGTCGGACGGTCCAAGTCTCCATGGCATCCTCAGGTGGTCTGATGAGATGGAATCTTCGATTGCTTGAAGAGGGGCAGGAAATGAAAACCGGCTCAATGGCAAAGTCCCTGCTATGGTCAGACCGAGCGGCGAGGCATGGCAGACGAAAGACGGCGAGGGAGCTCTAGGTGGAGGCTAACGTCAGGCGGTCCAGTTCACCATAGCATCCTCCGGTGGGTGGAAGAGGTGGTGTCTTCATCTGCTTGAAGGGGCAGGTAATGATACCGGCTCGACGGCACCGTCCCAGCTATGGGCAGACCGGAGACGGGCGAAGAGCGGCGTAGGATTATCGCTTCACAGTGGCGGAAAGACGGCAGTGGGGCCAGTGATACAGGTCCAAAGGAGTGGAACGTCGGGCGAGTGTTGAGGCGGCAGACAACCGGATGAAAGGCACTTCAGCAGCATCGTGTTAAAGACGGCAAGGCGGCAGAAGCGGGGCCGTTATGGACAGACCAGGGCACAACGGTAGGATGAGCAACAACGGTGACGGCACCACCGAGAAAAAGGCTCCGTCCTGGCTATGGTCAGACCGGAGACGGCCCTAAAACCCGGTGAAGTGCGAAGTGGGATCTCCATGGCGACGTCGGGCGGAGAGAGGGTGGGGACTGGCAACTGCATGGAGGGAGCCGAGACGTCCATTGGGCAGCGGGAGTTCCGGGAAGGAAGATCAGGCTTGGAAGGGTACGGCGGATGAAAGAAGAGAACCAACAGAACGAGCCGCGCCAGCGGCTTGAGACAAAGAGATGGCGAGCCCTCGTAGCCGCCAGCTTATATGGGAGGGCCACACCCGCGCATGCGTGGTGAGGTGAGGTGACTGAGGCAACCAACAGCAAGTCTCAAGCAACCAACAGCATCACTGAGACAGCAATGCTAAAATTGCCAGGTACAGTACTTTCACAGCAAAGAAACGGCAATTTCATGTTTGCCAAAACATAACCTGATAATTTTAGCATTACATTCCTCGAATGTGATGGTTCTCTGGATGTTTTTCGGTTGTGTGTATCCGCCTGCTTGCATGCTCCCACTGCGCCTGCGCGACGCAGTCCTCCTGTATATAAAGCGCCATCATGGCGATGTCGCCATTCATTTTCCTCCACGGTTCTCTTCGTTACGTCGGTCTCTGGAACTAGACTTTCGCTTTCGCGACATCTTTTCGTCTCAAGCCGCGAGGCGGCTTCGTATCCTTCTCCTTCATCGTGGGAAATGAAGTCATCGTGGCTCCCTCCCGTTGTCTCCTGGGTTCGACCCACTCCCGTCGGCTGGGACGACCGCTAGGCCCGGCCGTATCACTCGGCTGGTTGCCCATGTTGTCCCTTCGCGACATCTTCCTTCGTGGGACATGAAGTCATCGTGGCTCCATCCCGTCATGCACTCCCCCTCCCCCCCCGTTGTTGCCCGTGTGCGACCCACTTCCACGCAGGATCGCAATCCTTGCCTCGGCCATCTTCCTCCTCACCCATGAAACGCGCGACACTCAAGACTGGGTCGCTTCGACTGCAAGCCAAGACAGCCCCAAATGCCGCTTTTCCGCACCTCGTTCACCACGACACCTGCTTCGCGACAACTGCTTTTGCGACACAGGATGGTGCAACACCGTCCACTCTTGGAACTCGCTTACAATCAAGCTACACCTCCACGTTCAGGCTGCCTGCCTCACCCACCGCCTGACCTAGCAGCCCTCGAGGAATACCTCCGGCAAGCCAAGGCCCCCTTCCGAGGAAGCTACAAGAGGCTTTGTCTCTCCGGGGAATCTCCAACACCAACTCCCCCATCGACCTTTCCTCGAAGTCATCTCGCCGTGACTGCGGGGTGACTCGCTGCGGAGCTCACATCCTAGTCGACTGGGTACTCCGAGATCGCCAGCACTCAAGATCGCAACCTGGGCCACCTCCCTCTTGCACCTCATCGGTAAGAAGAGCTGAAACTCAAGACTGGGCTGCTTCGACGACAAGACACGATAGCCGAAAAACGCCAGTCTCCCGCCCCACCACCTGGAGCCAAGCAATGCAGACTTGCGGCGCCACCAGCCTTTACGTGACATCTACTTTCACGACTCCTGCTTTCGCGACAAAGGGCAACCTCAACTCTGTATGCCTCCGTCAAGCACACCCTGTTACTGACAACAACACTCAAGATCCTGCCAAACCACGCAGCCTTTTAGGACAGTCGACGGTGCTTCTCACTTGCCCCCCGGAACGGCGGTTTCTTGCTGAGCAAAGACGAACCCCTACAACTAGACACGAAATCACCAGCACCACGGTCCGAACGCGAATCAAGCTGTGCCTTTGCACCGCCTCACAAGCCGATGTATTGAACACAACAATCAACGCCGAGTTCTTCTAACAACAACGGGGATCTCTCTTTGACACCATGCAGTTCAAACACAAGAAACGTTGCATCACAGAATGCAGACCCCCCCCCGTATCCTCGTCACCGCTTTCACTTGTGTTTCAACGGCCTCCGTCACCACAGCCTTTCAACAAGAACATTCCACATCGCCACGGGACTCGAGCGTCCATCCGCATCCTTTCGCGACATGACATTACCCGACAACGCTTCTTTGTCGCGAAAGCAGCTCCACTGGGATTTGGCACGAAAGCTCAAGCCTCGTTTTGACATCCTACCCTTCCGTTCCCGGTCCTAGTCCCGTATTGGCTTTTAACGCGGCCTCCACCGAACCGAGATCGCACTCCCTGTCGCGAAAGGGACAATCATTCAACGCTACAACCCAGGCCGGAGATTTTTACAGCACTTCAAAATTGAAACGCTGGAAACAATTTGAATTCCGCTGGCTGCCATTCGGCCTGAACACTACCCCAAGAATTTTCACGATCGAATTTGCGTCCAAGCTTTGATTACATATTGTCGCCTAAATTAAGTTTTAAAGTAAACAACTGCTTCAAGACTCGGGGCCTCATTTGTGCGAAGAGCCAACAACCGAAGGGCTAAACTAAGATGGAAGCCGCTTGCACCTCTTGCTATTTGTCTCGACCATGGCTAACCCCACGTCTCGAGAGAAAATCAAGTCACATGTTGCTGTCTGCTGCTGCTAGTCTCACTCGTGGCTAGAACCCACGTTTTGAGTAAATCAAGTCGGAAGCCATTGACACCTCTTGCTGCTTGTCTCGACTGTGGCTAACCCCACGTCTCGAGTGAAAATCAAGTCTCCTGTTGCCGTCTACTGCTGCTCGTCTCACTCTTGGCTAAATCCCACGTTTGGAGTAAAGAACCAAGATGGAAGAAGTTTGCATCTCTTGCTGCTTGCCTCGACTATGGCTGACCCCATGTCTCGACTGAAAATCAAGCTACCTGTTGCTGTCTACTGCTGCTCGTCCCACTCTTGGCTAGAACCCACGTTTTGGGTGAACGAAGACGGAAGCCGTTTACATCACTTGCTGCTTGTCTCGACCATGACTGGCCCCACGTCTCGAGCGAAAATCAAGACAACAGTTGATGTCCTCTACTACTCGTCTCATTCGTAGCCAGAACCCACGTGGTGAGTGATCCAAGACGGAAGCCGTTTGCATCTCTCCCGGCCTGTCTCGACCGTAGCTGACCCCAAGGCTCAAGCGACAGTTAAGACATCCGTTGCTGCCCACACTGCTGCTCGCCTCGACCATGGCTAACCCCACGTTTCGGGTAAAGATCAAGACATCAGTTGCTGCCTACACTGATGCTCGCCTTCTTCGTGACTGAAAAACCTACGCTTTGAATAAAGAGGGAAATCGGAAGCCGTTCAGATTCCTGGCTGTTCGTCTCGACCACGTCTCGAGTGAAATTCAAGACATCAGTTGCTGTCCACACTGATGCTCGCCTCATTCGTGGCTAGAACCAATGTTTGAGTGAACAGTGAAGTCGAAAGCCGTTTACAGCCCTAGCTGCTCGTTTTGATCATGGCTACCCTATGTCTCGAGTGAAGATCAAGACAACAGTTGCTGTCTACACTAATGCTCGCCTCATTCGTGGATAAAGGGTGAGGGAAGGGTGAAGTCGGAAACCGTTAACATCCCTGGTCGCTTGTCTGAATCAAGGCTGACCCCACGTCTCAAGTGAAAGGAAAGACAACAGTTGTCATCCACAGATGCACGTCACAGCAGTGGTGAAAACCCACGTTCTTCTCGCTGAAAACCCACGTTCTTCTCGCTGCTCGTCTCGACCGAAATTGACCCCACATCTCGAATAAAAAACCAAAAAAAAATTTTTTTTTTAAATAAATAAATAAATAAATCGCTATTCACACTGATGCTCGTCTCATTCGTGACAAACACCCACGTTTGAATAAAGATTCAAGACGGAAGCCGTCTCCACCTCTCACAACTTTTCCTGTTCACAGCTAGCCTCATGTCTCGACTGTCTACACTACTGCTCATCTCATCCGTGACTAAAAAATCCACGTTTTGATGGAAGAGTCAAGAAAGATGACGCTTTTCACCTCGCCCAAATTGTCTCAACCTCAGCTGTCCCCACATCTCGGAAAAGAAAAAGACACTTAATGCAAATTCAACCGGTGCTCGTCTCAAACATGCAGTGGCGCAGCCAGAAAAAAATTTCGGAGGGGGCCTAACAAAGCCAGCAAGGGGGTCTGGGGGAGCGCTGCAAGCTCCCCCAGCAGGGTCCGGGGCAGAGCCCCGGAAGCTGAAGCATTTTGGTGTTCATCATTGCCTTATCTGGCTTCTGAACAGTACTGTTTTTACATATTCTTGATAAATTTATTTAGCATTATAATGCGATCATGTTAAAGTTGTTAATGTTTTTTGTTAAGGTACAAGAAAAATAAAAACCTATTTTTCCTGCAACTTTTTCCCAGGACCTGTTTTCCACGGACTTTATCCCGCAGACCCTTTTTTTTTCTGGATAATTTTCTTGCGGACATTAATTTTCCACTGGATGTTTTTTTACAAACCTTCTTTCCACGGACTTGTTCTCCCCAAACCTTTTTATCCAGACCTTTTTTCCTTAGGTCTTTTTTTCCTGGACCTTTTCACCCCAGAATTTTTTCTGCCTCTTGTCCGAGTTTTTATTTTTTTATATTTTTGCAGGAGGTACAGATGTATGATAAGATCTAGATTTGAGGTTTGTTTTAACATCTCTGTAATGTGTGGAGCAATCCGGACCACTGCACTGTGACTGAGGTTGGCGCTAATAACCTAGCTGTCGACGTCCCATTAGGCCTCAACCAACACCCTCCCCCCCCCTTTTTCCTAGTTATTAATTTTATATCAATTTATTTTTGCCCTATTTAGTATAAAAAGTACAATTTATATCGGTTTATGGACGATTTTACACAATCAAAACACTATTTAATTAGCTTAAATGTTTACTTTCCTCGTAGTTTTACGATCTCTGCAAAAAATTTTCCACATCCACGATTAATTGTATAAATGTTTAGGCCTACCCTGACGTTAAAAGTCACGAGCTGTGACAATAACTAAAATAACATACTACTTGACTAAACTGGTAAAACAATATGGCATTGACAAAAGCTGTAACCAAAGCCCAATATCTTAAATAATAGGCCTATAGGCCCATCTCAAATCGTGTGAAACTGACAGAAAAAATTAAATTATCTACGTTTTCTATGCTTACCCTTCTCGGTTTTCCAGAACTTCCACTTTATGAGCAGTATCAAGTTGATGTCTAATATCTTCTTTTTTTCCGGAAGTAACAAAAATAAAATTGTCCGATTTGTCCATTACGTTTTCCCGGTATTTTTTTCGTCTGTTAAAAAATCCAATTTTCCCTCCGTTCAGAAGACCTGCTTTTTTGCTCCATCTGGTTTCGGCAAAGTTTCCTGCGTCCAACTTGCGTTAAATAAATACAGATTTCTTCAGGCCGTGTCACCATGGCTCAGAGGTAGACCGCGGACTTTGAATGTTTCAAAGATCGTGGGTTCGATTCCCCGTTCACGCAGTCTGACATTTAAGTCCCAAAGGCAACGTAAATAGGTTTGCATCTGCATTTTTTTTAACCCTTCTGAGCCGACTGGATTTCCGTTCTGTTTAATCCAACTTGGGTGTTGCTGTTTTCGACTTTTTAACTGGAAGATTTTCATGTGTTTCAGGACAGCCTTTGATTTTGGCTTGCTTCATCTTCTTACGAGCATTGCCAAAGAAAGTCAGGGAATGAAGAGAGAATACCAATATAGTGGTATTATGACCGACTGGCTATACCCACCCAAGAAGGGTTTTTAGGGGTGGAGGGTTGAAGTTTAAGTAAGTGAGATGGAAACAGTAGTTTGACGAAAGGGTAGGTTGCTTGGGGGAGGAGCAAAGTAGGCAGATTACAAAGAATTTGGCAAGCGCCTGGAATGCGTTACTTGGATTACTAGCGGGGAAATGGTTTCAAGTAGGGAAGGGGACTTTATCCAAGAACTGTCAGACGCTAAAACAGATTTTGACGTTCCTAAATATATTTTTAGTTTAATTTACGATTAACCGGCTACTAACAATATTCACACAGCTTGACCTAAAGCAAAAAGAAAGAAATTTTCAATTTAAAAAAAGGGCAATTTTTTTTCTTGCTTCACTTTCGTTTCGGAGGGGGCCATGGCCCCCGTGGCCCCCCCCTTCCCTGCGCCACTGCAAACATGGCTAAACCCACATGGAGTAAATAGTCATACAGATGACGCCCTCTGCTCTTCCAACATCTCTACCACTGGTAACCCACGTTTTGAGTGAAGTCCAAGATGACCATTGCTGTCTACACTCGTCACATTCGAGGCTAGAACCACGGTTTGAGTGAGGTTTTCAAGACAGACAACGTCTTCACCTCGAGCCGGTCGTTTCGACCTTCACCAAGACACATCCACTGCACAACCTTTACGTAGACCTGTTCCCACGATTCGATATCCCTCTACAGGTACTGAAGGAAGCCAAGGAAGCCAAAGCCTTATCCTCTTCAGAGCCCCTTCTGACCAAACTTCTCATCAGTATGCCTTCACCCAAATCCGGGATTCTGAGCCTGAACGCTTCAAAACTGCCCCGTCCGAGCTCTCCGTCTCAACCTCACCCGAACCCACACGAGAACATCCCAATAAACGGATACCTACTTTTCCTGCCTAGAGGCTCACAAACAGGAGAAACCTTAGCTACAATGATCTCTCATTGAAAACAAACTAAAAATAATCAATGTCACCAACGACAAAGCCAACCTAAAAAGCAACAGCACACAACGTCACAACGATTTCAACATCATGAGCACACCATAATGCCATTCCAATAGAAGAATACCTACAGGCGGCTTCCTAGCGTCACTCAACGACATCTACCTCCCACTACCTGAGAAACATGTCAAGCGAAGAAAAGGGACTACACTGGCTGGGTCCAATCGTCGCAGCCAGAACTGTTGTCAAGTTCCCGTTAAGCACAATCAGAACGAAGCAGAAGCAAGCCATCCCAGATGGAAACAAGCCACCCATAGAAGGAAGCAAACCACCCTAGATGGAAGCAAGATACCTTAAACAACAATCCTTCTCAGGGCCACCATATCCTCCGAATGAGAACCAAATTCTGCCTCACAACACTAATGTTCTGAATGAAGTACGAAATTCTCCGAAATTTTTTGGGGGAAGCCAGCTTGCATCCCGGGGCGCCCCGTCAGATCGGTGCCCGCCACCAAAATTGATGAGGTCTCCTGATAATGCTAAAATTATCAGGTTAATATGTTTTGGCAAACAAGAAAGAACATTTTGCCGGCTCCCAGTCTGGCCGGCTAAAAATGGTTTCTTTTTTGCCTAAAACATACTTAACCAAGGGCCCGCCCTACCTCCCCTCTCGAGTCACCTCCTGACAGATTGAGAGGAAAATAAATGGCGACATCGGCCATGATGGTGCTTTATATACAGGTGGACTGCGTCGCGCAGGCGGATACACACAACCGAAAAACCTCCAGAGAACCATCACATTCGAGGAATGTAATGCTAAAATTATCAGGTTAAGTATGTTTTAGGCAAAAAAAGAAACCATTTTTAGCCGGCCAAACTGGGGGCCGGCAAAATGTTCTTTTTATTTTTTGTAAACAGTGCATTTTATAACTTGTAGTGATGTATTTCACAGGAGATGTATTTCTCGGGGGATGTATTTCGCGGTGCATTAATTTATGCAATTTAGTTATACGGGTTGGTAGTCTTGATCGTTGGCGTGTCTTGTGTGCACTGACTCTTTCTGTTGTAGCTTTTATTTGGAGTTCAAAAGGAACCCCCAAATAAAATCCTCCGTGTGGGGGCGTGAACAAGGTCTCGTATCAGACACCCTTGGTGAGGCTACCTTGACACCAGCAATCAAAAACCTGAGGGCAGAAAATCTTCGTTTCACGACAAACACTTTTTTTCTTGGCACACCAGCACCAAAAAGACCTCGCTATTCAACCATGAATATCTCCCTGGATAATGAACCAATTCAACCAATTTCTTCAGCCTTTAATAAACCAACACATCCTCTTTACTTCCACGGGAACAGATCATCATATTTCATCTTTAATAAAACAACTGCAACCATTTGAAAAATCATCCAAACTGTGCCACAGAGAACGCAACTTCCGGTCACCATTATCCAAACTATGTACATTTTGTAATTTATTCATTGAATTTCTTTTAGCCATAAAGGCCAAAGACACTAGCTGAGTTGTGCAATAGGAGGGGCTGTCAATCGGCACTTAACCTCACATAAATGTATGTATACACACTTAGAACGATGTTTTTTATTTGTATTTCGAGTAACGACTTTTCATATTCAAGAAAAATGCCGACAATCTATCAATCTATTTCACTTGTCTGCTTCTGCAAACAGTTTAAAACTACCGTAAATCGCATATTAAACGCCCGGTTAATGCTAACGCCCAGCCCCCTAAAATGCTTGAAAATAAAAAATCATGATGTACTCTTGTTGACGCCCACCTCTTAAAAATTATCGATTTTCTGTGGTAAAATTAACTGAAATCTTCTTACGTTTTAACGAAAGCAACCAAAAAATCGGCAACCGCCGTGTACAGTGGCTTAATGTCAACATCACGTAGAAGAAGGAAGATCCAGCAAGATTAACACAATACCACCTACCCCAAAATTTTATGCTCCACACAGTTCAGCAAACCAAAAATATTTTCCCTTGAATTTTCGGTGAAAACAGGCTGTTCACCTTCTTCAGAACACAACGAAGCACTAAACTTCGAAAACGAACGTTACATGGTTGTGGCCATGATCAAGCAGACGACGCGCGAGTGAGAGAACCACTGATCTATATACAATCATGCTCTCAAGCCCCACTGCTTGTCAAGCTTGGCTTTCACACCAGAATCCACTGAATGTTCTATTAACATGTGAGAGGCTCCCGTCAGGTTCATGAGTGGAACTTTCCTGCTCTTGAAACGAAGAATGGCCAGAGATTCAAGGGCCCTCAGGTGTCCTCCTTGGAGAGAATTGGAGGAAAGCTGTGAGGAAGGGAGACATGCTCAACGGCATCGCCCAGCATGTCAAACATCAGCAGCACCACATTGCGTGGAATGCCACAACAGTTTTGCTTTCCTCCAAGCACATTTTTGTTTACACAATTTTCCGGAAAGTCGTAAAATTGACATTGTTTTCTGTTCTTTCCTTCGTCCTGCCCTCCTGGAGAGAGTAATCCAAGCCGGAAGTTCCTCCGGAAGTTCTGGCATGGATTACTCTATCCAGGAAAGCAAGAAAAAGGGAAGAACAGAAAACAATGTCAATTTTACGACTTTCCGGAAAATGGTGTAAACAAAAATGCGCATCCCGGTTGTGAATAGCGTTGTCCTTTTAAAGGTTGGTGATGGTTAGAAATTAGTTTTAACTTTGAATTATGTTAGATATTGAAAGGTGGACAATCTAATAAACTAAATTTGTGAATAAATGAGAATAAAGGCATTGTGTTTTGCTAGAGTGAATCCAGATCACACACGCGAATGACTGAATTATCGGCGACTTTTTTGTGTTAGAAAACTCCCTCCCTGGGCAAGTTGGTTTAGAAAATAGACAATTCTTGTTTTTAACGCCCACCCCCCAATTTTAGGCAAATTAATTTTACAAGCCCATGGGCGTTTAATACGCGATTTACAGTAACTAAATGCGTTGTAGCATTATTTATTACTAATCTGGTACATTTTATCTTTTATTTTGCGCACAAATGCACTTTAGTAAACTTAAATTCTTGCCATGAACCCTACCAGAGCTCTTCATGTATTTTAGTGTTATTTTACCGGACCCAGTTTTAAATGTGTTTTGTTATTGGAAGTCTCCTACCAAAACTCTTACCGTAGCTACCATCCCAACGTCAATCGTAAGCATTCCTTCAATTAAATTCAGTTTAAAAGGCTTTTCACTTTATTAATCGAGTAAAAACTCGGATTGCACCTATTTTAACAAGCCTTGTATCCTTCAAAGCTGCTCCAAACCATCTGTTTGTCAAACCGCCAGCTCCTCCCAATTTCCATTGTTCTCTCGGCCCTCAGCCAATCAGGAGGGCATAGCTCTCTCGGCGTCCGCGCTTGGTCTGGCTGGATCCTCCTTGGTAGCATAAAAACCCCAAGCAGCTCTCAGTCCTTAGCACAGCTGAGAAATCGCAAAGCTAGAGGTAGCTACGCCGGTCGGGAGTGGAGATGTCACGGTCCGATTGTTGCCATGCCGGGCATAGGTAGTGGTTCGTATGTAACTTAGTTTAGTTTTAAAAGTTTATCTTTTGGACTCTGATTTCAAAATTCATACTTTAAACTTAACTTAAATCTCTAGGCTTTGAAAGTAAATTCTGGTGAGTTAAGCCTTCGGCATTTTAGGACTTTAACGTAAGGGTTCACGGTCCCTTCCTAAAAACCAGCTATTTTACCGTTTTCATTAATATAACTTAATGTAAACAAAGGCCATTTGCAGAAGCATAGTACTTCATGGAGCGTACATCTCATTTCTAATGTGAATTCCGATGGGGACGGTTTGATCTTTTGGGAGTACCATTTGAAAAATAACTGTAAGGTCTACTATTACAAGTCAGCCGAGGCTGTTTTTAATTTAGAGGGCTCTTTTGCGTAAATCCCGTTGCCTAAATCACTGTTTCTATTTGAAATTGCAATGTGAACTAATGTAAGTTCTGTCAAACGAATTCAGTTGTAAATTAATGAACCTGCTTTAATCTAAAACTAAACTTGTGTATAGTATTCCAAATGTAAAGTGTAATCTTTAACATGTTTGTTTAAAATAAAACCAGGAGTTTTAAACGCCAGTTGGTTTACTAGTTCGATAACTGCTGGAAGTTAACATTTAGACAATTCTCTACAATTTAACTTAGCCTAGCCTTTTCCCACCTTGGTGGCAGCGTTACCAGCTTTTTATTGCTAGTTAGGTCTATTTAATTAGGACATCGAAGCTCTATTCCCCATGCCGGGACTGTAGCAGTTGTGCTGTTTAACCATAAAAGTACGAAAAATCACCCCAGAGTAATAATTAGCAAGACCCAGTTTCACCAGATATCGGCGATGTTACAAGCACCTCGGCCGTCGTAACATCCGCCGCTACAGTGGAATGAAGAAAAAGGAACCAGGCCCTTGCGCCTAGGCACGAATCCCGAGCCAAGAACGAAGAATGGCGAAGCGGTCGTAGTTGGAACTCGGGAACGATCGAAGATCCCTAACTTGAGGGATAAGAAATCGAAAACGGAACGAAGAAAAAACGGTACCGGACCCGGCCTTGAGCCCAGGCCTGATCCCCGAGTCAGGAACGAAGAACTGCGAATTGATTGTAGTCGGAACTACAGAATGGCCGAAAGATCCCTAACTCAAGGGATAAGAAAACAAAAACGGAATGAAGAAAAACGGTGCCGAGCCTGAACCTGAACCTAAAGTCTTGGTTACTTATAAAGAAAAGAACGGACCGAAGCTCAAGTCGCCGAGCATAAAGGCCTCCCAGCCAATGCAGAACAGAAGAAACATCCCAAACGATTTGTGAACAGGCATAAAGAAGCCGCAGTGCTTGTGAAGGCAAGGAAATAGCAGATCGTGGTCTGCTAATGATCCCGGGCCCGGACATAGGGACTCGCAAAATGCGCAAATCGGTAGGTACAGGAAGGGTAATATTCGGTGAAAACAGTAGTCTCGCCAGAGTCACAAAAGCAGCAGGTCGTGGACCGGGTGTTGAGGCCCAGTCCGAGTCCTGGTAGACAAGCACAAGAGCGCCAAAAGTGTGCTAAGAGGCCCGGGGTGAAGGGCCGAGACGATGATCCCCTACAGGAATCGGCATACTCACTTCAAGAAGATAGACGGACGGTGGAACGTGGTCCACAAAAGGCCCCAGGCTCAAACAAGAAATGCCATTGGTATTTGCAAATTTTCAACAGCTTTGAAGGTGATGTTAGTCTCTTCCTGCTGTCTTCAAGCAACTTGGGAACATTAACGTTTCTTCCCATGTTAAATCCTATAGGTGCATGGCTAGCTGGTTGGTTTGGGGCTTGTTGGTTTGGGGCTTGTAGGGGTCAGGACAAATGTGTGTAACGGTTTTGAAAGTCGCGACGATGGAATTTAAATTTGTTTGTTTTCAATATTGCACCAACGATTTTCAAACAACACTGGCTTGGACAATCAACCGTGGTTCTTAGATTTATTGTAAAAGCCTGGACAAACTATAACGAAGGAAAAAAAAATCAGTCATTTATGTTGCTGTGGATTGAGTAAGAATAAAGGGATGCATGTTAGATGATGGCTATGCAACAATATGAACATCAACGAGCAAATGGGGTTTATGTTAAAAACCAAAAAACAAAATGTTTTGCAATCTAAATTTTTTAGTAACAGTGAACCTCAGGACTTCTGCATGACAAAATATGAACATAGAAAGCAAACGAAAATATTCGACTGATGTAACGAGTAATTATTTATAGACATAAAGTTCCTCAAGAAAAAAGGTAGAGATGAATAGCAACGAGGTCCATCAAGACAGACAAACTGCCAGAATGAGGCCGACCTTTTTTGAAGAGGTTAGTGAGAAAATTAGCGAAGTCCTAAGAAAACAAGGCTTCACAACGTATTTGAGGAATGTGAAAGTTCTGAAATTGAGGATTGTCAAGAATGGGCTAAAGGCACAAAATACTAGCGAAGGAGTATTTAATAATACATTTACAGAGGTGAGATGAGGAAGGGAGTGAGAACAAGACTTGGGCACACCAGGAACATAGTACAAGAAAACGGATTGCAGTCCATTGTTATGGAAACTGAACACGAGATCGGCTGGGATAAGACGAAAGTTGAATTCGACACCCGATTCCTACCTCCACTGTCTAGTCTGTAGCGATTCAACAACATGAGAAGAACGGAGAACGTCTGATGAACATTCAGGTCCCAGCATTCTGAAAAGTAGCACACTTGGTAGGCAGAGACCTAAGCGAGCAGTTGGACCGTCAATGAAGACTTCCATGAGAACACCGCATGCAGTCTTATAAATACAGGAGGCTACAAGTGCGGCCAAATTCTCAAGAGGTAAGAGCAGACGATGATATAGCCGAAGGCCTAAACATCCTCACAAGCCTGAACGAAGATTTGCTGGACAAAGTAGATATTCTTGATGTTAAAATATGCGAACATTTTGGTGTTATTTTTATAGCAATCGCAGCTTCTCTTATACCAGTTTTGGTTTTGAGTGTATATCGCAACTTTCATAGGACTGAGAACGACCGTATTATCTACATCTGCATAATTTTTTTTATAGAGGAAGTTTATATCCATAAATTTTCACATTGATAATTAGTCATATGTAGTCATGTACATGTAAAATTAAACAATTAACACATCACCTCATTTAGTGGTGGCAACAAACTTAACGTATCACCAAGAACTATTTCTTTAAAAACAAATGTCTTTTTTTTTCTACTTGATTGGACCCTGTAATTAGAATCTGCATTTTGTGTCCTACTCTACTTTGTCTCTAGCAAAATATAACCCTCATCATCGTGGGGCAGGTAATACAGATTGGAATTGTGTTGCGTAAAAAAAAACAACCCTGCAATAAAAGGCACCCTGTCTCTTCGTGAGCCACCTATTTGTAACAACAATGTATTCAAACAATTAAATACTGAAACGATAAGCGAATAACACTTCAGGATGTTATAATCGACTGTAGGATGACAATACAAACAATGGTTACAACATAAATGTTGCACTTCCACTTCAGGGCCACATGCTTCTAGATGTAATCCCTATTTTCAAAAAGGCACTTCCCCGTACGACTCTTTACCAGTGTGTCAAGAGGTAGACTCGCCAACTTTCCCAACGAGCTGTAGCCATGTCCATAGCTAATAGCTAGCCAGTAACACAATTCACCATTATTGAGGGAACGTTTTCTCCACAAAGAACACGTTCCGACACTGTAAAATGTTGAGATTTTCTTCGTTACTGGACCCAACAACCTGATTTCAACGTTTTGCGAAGAATTCTACTGCATGGGGAATTTTCATCAGTAGGCTGAAATTGGCTGTAACGGACACAATACGAAAGTGAGCCACCTTTATTATCTGACAACACTTAATCTCATCTACTTGGAAGCTACACACTAGCGTGGATAGGAATGGTAACTCCGCCTTGACGGATAAAGTATTTTTGTTTCACAATCGCTCCATCACAAACTTTCAGATAGTAACTCGCAGTGAAAGCTGAAAATTGCTATGGGATAAACATTAGTCCCCATCAGGACGCTTCAACCAAAGTAAATACACCTCTTATTAGAGTTGATTTAGACTCTTATGCGAACGGTTTGTCTTTCTGGGTGTCTGCGCTATAACGCTTTACCGAATTATTGGATTTCTATGAAATTTTGCACACATTCTAATGCCACATTTCTAAGTCTAAGTTTGAAAATGGATCGAATCAGTCAAGGAAATCCTCCACTAGAACGCATCAAAGATTTTCGTTCATAGCAAACGTATGGAGTTTATTTTTTGTTCAGCCGACTGACATCGTCCATCCACCGACCAATGGCTGGTAACTATGTAGCCTTTGTCAGCAGCTGACGTCACCACCAACCAACCAATATGGCTGGCAACTATATAGAGTGTTCTTGCTTAAATTATTCTAGGTCTTTGAAGTAGGCACTAGGCATGCGGCCCCACTGATACGTACAAAATAACTGGATAACAAAATTATACAGTCTAATGCCGGCACGCGAAATTAAAATAGACTTGGGCTACTTATTTGAACAGTTGCCTTTAGTACTTAATGACTTTAGTATTTTTTTTTAGGGGGGGGGGGAGCAGAAATGTTTAAAACAACTTCTACTATATGACATTTGGTTTTTTTTTTCAGGGGAGGGGGAGCGAATTCTTAAAACTACTTTTGAGCTATAACTTTCTTATCCTAAATATCAGTCGGGCTGTGTGGCAACGTCGCCATAAATGAAATATTCAAAACGCAGAGGCCAAACGATTTGGAGGCCAACATGCCACCTACCCTGCCAGAAAACTGCCAAACGATGCTGATTCAATTCACTGTTGTTCTAATTAAACTAAGAGTTTTAAAAATGAAACCGATGGAAAAATCGTAGCGGGTTGCTTACGCACCCTAGAACCATGGCCAAGAAAGCATTTGGATTTTGGTATTACACTCTTTAAGGAGGGATAATTATTCACTGGTGTTAGACAATTAATAGCCATACCAGAAAACAAATAGACTCTTACCATAATCAGGTTAACAGGTTTATTAACTTTATTTTTAATGAAAATGCTGTTTCTGAGACTATGACAATTATTCTGAATTTATTTTCAACTATGTATTGTAACGGCGGACCCTACGACGGCTGAGGTGCTTGTAACGCCCCCGGTTTCTTGGTTTGACACGGAGATTCAGCTTAAGGTGTTGCGGTGATTATTGCGACTTTTACGGCATAAGCACAGCATGGGCTACAGTCACAGCATGGGGGATGGAGCTTCGGGTCTTAAACTAAAAGGGCACAACATTAATACTGCTGGTATTTCACTGCCACCAGCGATGGAATTTAATTGTTTAACAAGAGCTAAAGTTAAAAATGGGCTGTATATTTATTTAACACCGAAACAATAAATCAAAATAGCAAACGAACTGAAGTTAAAAACTCCTGGTTTTTATTATAACAACAGGGAATGAAAATCACACTTTACATTTAGTTTGCTCGAAAGCTTTTGAAATAAACTATTTAAAAGCACAAGGTTGAATTTACAACATGTAATTCACAAGTTTAGACTAAAACGACGTTTTGTGTTTCAGAATACAAACAATTAATTTTTCGAATAGAAAAAGCAATACTGAACGCTCACTTGAGTCGTCCGCAAGACTGAACAGCCCAGGCTGGTTACAGTCTATCAAACAGTATGTTTCAAACACGCATGAAAGATCAACCGTTTCACAGTTTTGTTTCTAAGTGATAACACAGAGCCTTAAACCTCCCCGAGTTGCTGTTTCTAAGTCAACTCCTCAAATTATAAAAGCCGCGGCTACTTATAAAGTCCGTCTAGAGTGAATAATCAATGAATCCCAAACAAAGATCAAACCGTCAGTTATTTGAATTAAAGTTTAAAACAAATACCGTAAATCGTGGATTAAACGCCCATGGGCTTATGCAGTTAATTAGGCTAAAATAGGGGTGTGGGCTTTAAATCAAGCATTATCAATTTTCTAACCTTTCTGGACATCTATTACAGAAAATTCGAAGCTTTTGAACGATCTCTGAAAGACCAATTTTTACATCCTTTTAATTGCTGTGAAGGGAGGAGGCTTAGGTGAGAGATGCCTTGTGCAGGTGCTAGGAGCTAAAAGAAAAGTCCACTATTACTACAGGGTGGGAGAAGGGACCAGTAAACTTAGCAAGCAGTACTATCTTTATTAATATCATTTAAACCACGGCTGTGACGTCACGCTAATTCAACGCCACGCTAAATTTCCGTAGGTTAAATCCCGTTAACCGTGAGCGGAAGTGTGCGTCATCGCAAAAAGTGTGGGTTATCGAGTTACCCCACACTTTTACCGATAATCCACACTTTTGTCGATAACTCAACACTTTTGACACTTCCGGATCACGCGATGGGAACGCATACACCACAACCAAAATTATACAGCGTTAAAACCGTAACGCTATGAAAACGTACAAAAGGAATTACTTAACTTGCCGGGATATCCCAAATGAAATCCTTTACCTGCTAACGCTCACATGTCTGGCTGGCCAATTCCAAGTTTATTCCCTCCGTCTAACTCTTCTCTCCCCCCCCCCCCCTCCACAACCTAAAATGGAATGACCTTCATTCCTACCGATTCACCTATTAGGGTATTACTGGAGATTTGAAACAGTTCTCAAACTACAAACGAACAAAAAGAATTACTTACCTTGCGAGAATGTCGGCACAATGTCCTACTATCCCTGCTTCATCACATATCGAAGTTTATTCTTTCCGAACAGAGCGAGCGAGCTAGCTTACAAGCTAAACTTTGCGAAACGACGCGTCGTCTAACTCCCACCCACCTTCCAGAAACTTGAGCGTAGCCTACAGTCTGCCTACCTGCCAAAGGAATCGTCCAACACCCACTCCCCCTCCACAAATTAAAATGGAATGACCTTCACTGATTTGACATAAGGTATTACCGTATTTCTTGAAGCAATTTTCACAAACACAAAACGTTTTAATTAAATAAGAATTAGCTTGACGTCCCAACCGTGATTTAAATAAGTTATTGTTTAAAATCGATAACCGCTCGATTTTAACCAATAACTATTACATAACTTTTAGGTAGTTTTTTGTAGAAAAACGACAATTTGAGGGGTGGGCTTTAACTCCACTATTTCATGATTTTAACTTTACAGCATTTTAGGAGGTGGGCTTTAGCTTCAACTGGGTTTTTAATACACGATTTACGGTAAGAAAGAATTTGGTTTTTAGTAAGAGAACCACTCTGACGTTATGGGGTGAAGAAACCTAAGATGCCGCTTAAGGCATCACCACCATAAATTCTCTAAGCTAGAGAGTTTAAGTTAAAGTTTGAACTACAAATTTAGATTTGGGGGATCCTAAATTAAATTTTCAAAAGCTAACTACAAACATACGAACCACTGCCATTTTGCCCGGCATGGTATCCTACGGACATGGCGTCTCCACTCCCGATTGGCGTGACCCTTCTAGCTTGAGAGATCTGTGAGCTGTGCTAACGATTGCCTCCTGGGGCTGGGGTTTTATACACATAACCGGAAGTTCGCGCGGACGGGCGGGAGAGCTGCGGGGTCTGGTTGGCTGAGGGCCTTGAGAACAATAGAAAGTGGGAGGAGAAGTCGGATGAACAAAGGAACTGGGTGCAGAGCCGTTTGAAGGAGTAGGGATGGAAAAGACAGGCCTGTTTACTCAATTGAACTTTGGGAAATAGGCCTTTACTTTGAATTATTGTCTATGGAATGAATATTTACATGTTTGCAACGTGAATAGGCTCTTGTTTAAGCTTAATACTTGGCTTTGGGTAATGCAGAGAGCATTACTATTAAATTTAATAAGCTTTAACTGTAAACTGCAGTGTTATACACCACAACTAGTTTTGGCTGGGGAGGGGGGTGAAATTGAGGATTCGGAGTTTTTGCACAGTTTGACTTACGGAATTGCTTGGAAACAGATCTTTTATAAATATCTTTTAGTTTTAATAGTAGGACAAGCTGGTAATAATGTTCAGGTGGTCACAGTCGGGCTGAGAGGAGAACAAAGATAAACATATATACACTAAAATTCGTGTCCGGTAGAATGCCAATGTTGAACTACGTGGACTAATGGCAGCGTTTCTGGGGGCAAAAGATTATTATAAAAGGCTAAATAAATGCATAAATAGTCTAGCTTAGTTGTATGCTAAAACGCATGAAGTTAAATTGGAGGTTTAACCGTAAAGTTTAAAGGACTATGTTTGATCTAAGTGGAAATTTTTCATAGTAGTTGCGATCGTTCAAACACAATAAAAAATATCACACTTTAAAAATAGCTGTCTGTACATGAAATCGAGGTTTAGTACCTTCGCAGAGGAAGCCCCTCCTAAAATGCAACTAAGCTAGTGTTTTGTGGGCTTTATGCCCGAAAATAGGAGTCATAAAATCAAAATACATAAATACAAGTTTCAACAATGGCGGCCATGATGAAGGAGCGATGCTGTTGGTTTTGGGCGATCTTCAGAAGTAGATTTGAGGATCTTCTAGATGGAAAGTTCGAATTTGGGCTTCCCCAAGAGGCTTGTATTAGGACAGGCTATTGATGTTGAAAAGTTTGACCGATTTGGTCCATTATTGAAAAAACGGCGAGATTGTCCTAATCGAGGCATTTGGGCGCTCCAAGGAAAAAATTTGCAAGTTTCGAAAAACAAGCGTTTTTCGGCGGTCCACGTTTACAGTATGTTTAATTCCGGTACCACATTAACAAATATGCCTTGCGGCGTTTTACTTTGCAGTGAGAATGACAAACAAATTAACACTATTTTCAAAGTTCGATCACAACTGCTGTTGCTTTGAAAATAGCATTTTTTTTTATGTACCACATTTCTTTAATATTTTACATACTTCTGGTTGCTTCTGCCGCAACAGTAGTGGCAATTAAGAGAACTATTCGTTTCCTTTTTACAGTTGGGTGGAAAGGCTATGGTCAACTGTTTGATCTTGGCCTTGCTAGCTGTTGTCACCATGGTAACCAGATAATACTTGGGCATTGCGTTGACGAGCAATGATTCTGATAATAGTATTTGTTTGGAAATTTGTTAGGCCTATTAAATGGAGTTCTATTGTGCTTGCCTTATCGTGCGGAGATCAGGAAGAGAGTCAATTCGCTAAAGGATCGTTTATAGTGAAGTGTACAACTCATGATTTATAAAAATACACACACATTGAACACATAACAACCAGTGTTTAAATGACTATCAAAAATTTGCAGCAACGTAAATTGTTTGTGAGTCAATATTGAAGATCGAGTATTTCATAAATCGTGAGAGTCAATTCAAATGTAAAAACACAACGGAGGGACAAAAGTAATGATTTTATCTGACAAAATAGTGTGGTCCTTTTATCCATTTTAAATAGATGTGGTTGGATAATAGGATGGTTAATTGCCATTAGAAAATTATGAAGGTGTATTCTCAGCGTAATACAACCCCCTTTTACTGTATTATGAACTTCAGACATTCCAAAAAATGAGATGAACAAGCTGCAATTGGCTTGCATCCTAATAATAATAATACATTGATTCTGTATTTGTTCTAGGATCAACGCTAATAGAGTGAAACAAAAAAAATATGGCCACTTTGTTTTAATGCAACATGTGCAAATATAAATTCCACTCTTTTGGATCAGCTTGTGGTATTTTTATGCATAGTCCAACACAAAATACTTACATAATATGGGTCCCGAATAATACGCTGTCCTTCTGGATCGTAATCTCCCAATAATTCCAGTTTGGCTGAATGAGACTTTGGGGCCAATCTCTTTAAATCGCTATTAACAAACAAAATTTACAATCATTTTGAAGGCAACATGCAAAACAAGTCTCAAAATCACTAATTTAACGCTCAAATTCAAACAAAAAAAATATATTCAGTATTTTGCGCATTTTTGATAGGTCTAATAGTCCGAGCGGTGTTATTTTCGGTCTCTCCTATCTTCTTCAGGCTTCCTTTCTTTTATTTCCTTCTGAAAGAAAGGAAGCCTGAAGAAGATAAGGAGAGACCGAAAATAACACCACTTGGACTATTTGGCCTATCAAAAATTCGCAAAATGCTGAATGTATTTTTGTTGTTTGAATTTGAGCGTTAAATTAGTGATTTATTGATTTCGAACATTGAAAGTAGAAGATAGTTCATTTTTTTGCTAAAACAAGTCTCCGCCCACCTTTTTTTTTGGGGGGGGGGAAGGGGTTTGAAATCAGAATTAGCTGAGGAGGAGGGTAACTTTAAGGCACTCGGAGCCCTGTAAAACAACTCGGTTCCAGCAGTTTGTAAATGTTACAAATGTTATAAATGTTACTGTAAATGTTTAGATGCAATACTGTAAATGCTCTATTAACGGCCAGATGAATACTTACTGTGGAAGTTTTCATCATTTCTTGAGTCATAATTCGGAGAATTACGAACATATCCACCGCTCATTTTCACATAGAAGACTTTACCTACGTCATGCAAATTTTCAAAGGCTGGCTGCCATCTTCATCAGGCACTATGACAAAAGTTTTGTTGGTTCTTGTGTGCACGACATCGTCATCTGCTTTTGAATCTGTAACAGCTGCTCCTCATGGCCTCCTGTATTTCGTGGGTAGCTCTTTCACTAGCTCGTCAAGCTTCCACTTCATGTCCAGCTCTTGCTTTAAGTCTCTTTCAACAATGTTTTTTACTTGGAGGAATGATGGTCTTTGGATGTTCATTAAGGAAACACATCTAATGGACGAGTCAGTGCTGGACAAGTGTGAGAAACAGTGATAACATATAAAAGCAAATACAAGGAAAGATGAAGGATCAAAGAGTTAATGGGAAAAGAGTAAAAAAAGACATGGAAATAGATCGACGAAGAAATTATGGGAGGAGTGAAGAATACAAAAGAAGGCGTCTACAAAATTCCATGGAGAGACTGCGATGTCGTCTACATCGGAGACACGAGGAAAGCGGTTAAAACAAGAACAGGACAGCACATGGCCAATGTGAGAAATAACAAAGACGACACGCAGCTCACTCGTGGAATCAAAACATCGTATTGAGTGGGAGAAAGCTGAAATGCTAGTGACATCGCACTCTAAAAAAGACTAACATCTGAGATGCTTGGAGTCGATTGCCATTAGATTGCACAAAATGGGAGGTGTTTCCTTAATGAACATCCAAGGGCAGTCATTCCTCCAAGTAGAAAACATCGTTGAAAGAGACTTGAAGCAAGAGCTGGGCGCGAAGTGGAAGCTTGACAAGCTAGTGTAAGGGCTACCCACGAAATACAGTAGGCCACGATGAGTGGTTGTGACAGATTTCGACAGCAGACGACAGTGTAGTGCACAAAAGAACCAACAAAACTTTTGTCCTATTACCTGATGAAGATGGCAGCCAGCCATTGAAAATTTGCAAGACGTAGATAAAGTCTTCTTCGTGAAAATGAGTGGCGAATATATCCGTAATTAATTTTCCGAATTATGACTCAAGAATTAACGGCCAGATGTCCAGTTGAGGCTGGTCTGCAATTGTTCCAGGTCATTTTACCTGGAATAAGTAGATGCCGGGTCTGTAATACTAACCACCCAAAACCAAAACTGGTAGAAAAACCTGCCAAGTCTCCAAAAACGATCGGCCTTTGAAGGTAGTGATATTATTCAACCAGGGAAAGGCCGCCAATGTCAATCGTACTAGCCAAGTTAATCGCACCGACTAATAGTTCCAAAGTTAAATAACAACATGAAGGTTTCTACTCGCTGTAGCAATCTTCAAGTTTTTATTTAACGTCCAAAGTATTATTGGGTGAGATTAACTTGGCTAATAGCATTGACCTTGGCGATCTTTCCCAGGTTGTGTAAATATTTTAAGAATTAGCAAGTTCCGGCATCGATAATCGGTACCAAACGGTACACAACCGATACCCTCTATCGATAAGTGTATCAATGAGTGATAAGCGTATCAATGAGTGATAAGTGCATCAATAAGCGGTAAGCCTATAAATAAGTAACAAATGAATCAATAAGTGATAGGCACACCACAAGCAAGGACTCTACCCACTCATCATGTGCTCATGAACAATTCATCTGATTCAGTAATTCAACGTTACAAGGACTTCACAACTTCACTTCAGCGATACTCGCAAAAATACGAGGGACAATGTGAAACAAAACAGAACACTCCAAATTTAATAAGAGGACCGAAATCGCAAGGCCCACTAGGAAATTATAGGATAAGTTCTTAAGTAATTACTCCTGATTCTCTCAGTGAAATAAAACCCGAGACAGGAGCCACATGATAGTTTTAAGACACGACACCTTCGTTTTTGGAAAATTTTATTGTTACATAGGTCAGAAACTTGTTCTGAAAGCCGACAGGCTCATTTTACTCTGGCTAAAGAAACCGTGAAAAGAGGACTAACGCTATGCCAGAAAAAAAACAACCAAAAACAATGATTGGTTTAGCAAATTTCCGGTAGTATAATATGTTTACAGAGAACATCCACTACCTTCATCAGGCAAAAAGTATACGAGCACGCACAAAAATAACGACTACATGCTAGAGTTTATGTTTGAATTTCGCCACCGTTGGCCGTTTGAATGGTGCTGTCATCTCGTGCTGCTCATTCGTTGTTGAAGTAGGAGTCAGCAGTTTGTGCC
>JAHWFP010146441.1:0-19289 GCA_023313725.1 Lithobius niger
CGAGCACAATTCACACCTTAATGCACAGCTAGGGGTCTGTACACAGAATAGCACATATTAGGCACTGACTAGTTGCAGCCTGTCAGCCCTAACGCTCAGCTCTAGGAGGACCAACCTGTCGAGTTGTTCCTCCCTCACCAATTGCCTCCTGGACGCCCAAGTCCCACGTTTTATAGTGGGGCCAGCACGGCGGAAGTTGCCTCAGGCACTAGCCAACAAGTCCAGGCGTGCGCCATTGGTCAGCAATGGTGCAGGCCTAATACCCGGCTGTTGGCGTCCGGCCAAGTTCAGTAGTTGGGCTGAAGTTGGCAGGGCGCACAAGCAGCTTATGTAACTGCAAGGCGCACTACGAGCGTTCACTCGTATTGCGCCCAGCTATACGTAAATAGCGTGTTACACCCTTTAGTTGTACTTGCTGGCCACCACAGGAACTTCCTGTAACCTGATGTGTGGCCTGTATGTTTAATAAAGGCTGTAAAGGTCAGTGTTGGCAGGAAGCCAATGCTCACTATTATGCCATTCAACCCCCTGTTATCATTGGACCACACTCACTGGGAGGGGGTTCATACCCCCGCATCGGTAGTTAGCTAGGAGCTTGATAACTTAGGCTAACATAGCAAAAACCACTATAAAATAGGCCACAATTATGAACCCAAAATTCTTTAGTTTTGGGGGCTCTACATTTTACTCTTGCACCCCTTCCTTTGAAAATTGCTAGCTGCAGCACTGATTGTGTTGGCGTTGCCATGTGTTGCGATTTATTGACTTTTGACTTGAGTGTTGCTAGCACTGCTGCTGTTGTTTTGCAGTAGAGTACAAATGAAGTGCCAGTACAAACCAAGTGGTCATACGTTTTCTAGCAGGGAAGCATACAATTTGCTCCCACCCAGAGAAAATATTTATTTACGTCAACATTTTCAATTACCAAGCACAACTGGAGGGGGAGGGGGAGAGTAGTAAGGAGACAGGTACAGCCGAAAAGGAAAATGAATCCCTGTCCTTTTCGGTGGGGGGGGGGGGGGCTGCGGCGGATGGAGAACCATTTTCTGATGCTGGGTTGCGGGATTGGGAAAATGCGGAGGAATATGATGATGACACACACCCCAGACATCGGCATATTCTTCGTTAGCGGCATATTGGGAGCTACTAATTTGTAACGTCACACGCCAAACGGGGTGTAAGTAAATAAAAAAGAACTGATTGGCTATAAAATCTGGCCGTCGGACTGATTTACTGCCAAACGGGAAAAAGGGCAAAAAGAAATAATAAAAAGTCATCAGTCGTCTCCCTTAGTAACGTGGGGCCGAGGTGGGGGCAAAATGGAAAATAAACACCTTTGTTTCTATTAAGCCTTAAAGAACAAAAATACCTATGTTAAGCCATGGGAACAGCTACGTTTTGAAAAATGAATAAAAGGAAAACCCCCCGTGTGTTGATGATTAAAGCATCTTTTGGCTTCGCATCGCTTGCACTATGCAACCAACGCGTGAGTACTGAGTAGTGATGATGTGATTACGAATTAAAAACTTTATTCAGATTACAAAGTCATACAGAACATAACCATGACATAACGCTATGCAGTTAGGCTACCACGTTGATCACTCAAGTCACTGAAATAGCCAAGCATTTTTTTTTCTAAAACACCGAGCAGTTTCGTACTCAAACTCCCGATTGCTTCTTTTTAAACTTAAAAATTAGATGCTGTCTTTTGTTTACAACACAACTGCTAACAAATCCATACAGCTTGAACTGACTTGTCGTAAATAATAACTGTAGGCGTCGAACGATAGCTGCCGTAGATGCTTTTCGTGCTACATTCACGCAAGTATAGCCGACTACATCCCATATTGCTTCGTTCGCTTGCATTGACTATCAAGAGATGGCGCCACGACTGTTGATCCGGGTGTTTACTTGCGGCCGTCCGTCGTGTGGCCGTCTCGTTGCGTCCATCTGACGCGACAACTCGATTTTATTAATAAAGATAAAGGCGCCTTTTCACCTTTTCAATTCCCAGATGCAGCACCGTAGAATTTTCGAGCAATATAAAGAAAATAGCGGTAAATAAAAAAAAAAAGAAACAACACTTCGCTGCAGCGCCGCGAATTTTTTTAAACTAAAATGAGATCACGTGACCCATATCAGCCTATTGGATGACGGAGAATGTGGAACGGGGATGCTGTGTTTAGAATACGGGCAACGCTATTGAAATGGAGAACTGGCACTTTTAAGCCCTAACCAAACAGAAGAAAAATTCGTGCGAAGCGATGCGTTACTTCGTGCCAAAAGGTCAAAGTTGATGTACTCAAGTAGTGAGTGTGGCGTTTTAATGTCCGATTTTGACGTCGTTGGTAAGCCATCCTGCGACGCCATCAAGCCGCGAGCCGGCAGTCTGGTTATAGGCTTTACACGCAACTTCCGTTCGTTGTTAACCAAACGACTCCAGGCTCAATCCCGAATATTAGAACGGAAGCCATGTTGAGATGAACCCAAAGACGCTCTTGCTGGAAGGTCAACATGTCTCATACGTGGCTTAACGCAGTGACGTAGTAATGAGCACCCAAGCTGCCTACTTCACAGCGGTGGAACGTAGTAGGTATAGGTAGCCGATCTAAAGGCGAAAACGCCACATTGTGCGGGATACATAATAACTTACCTTCAGCAGACGACTTAAAGAGCGCGCCACCAAGAAGGAAACATACGCGGGGCCCGACGCGCATCGCGGGCTTTGTGAGGAGTTGGGAGCAGACACATTCAAGTGGATAGAGTGGTCGGCTATTACCCAACTGGACACTGAATAGAATCCCCCAACTGATCAAGAAGGACTTAAAAAAACAAACTAAAAATCGTCAAAACATGCGAAAGAGTTGCAAGAGAAAAAAAAATAAGAATCGTCAGAACACGCGAAAGAGTTGCAAGAGAAAAAAAATAAAAATCGTCAGAACATGTGAAAGAGTTGCAAGAGAAAAAAATAAAAATCGTCAGAACATGCGAAAGAGTTGCAAGAGAAAACAATCGTCAGAACATGTGATAGAGTTGCAAGAGAAAAAAAATAAAAATCGTGAGAACATGCGAAAGAGTTGCAAGAGAAAAAAATCGTCAGAACATGTGATAGAGTTGCAAGAGAAAAAAATAAAAATCGTCAGAACATGCGAAAGAGTTGCAAGAGAAAAAAAAATCGTCAGAACATGTGAAAGAGTTGCAAGAGAAAAAAAATAAAAATCGTCAGAACATGCGAAAGAGTTGCAAGAGAAAAAAAATCGTCAGAACATGTGATAGAGTTGCAAGAGAAAAAATAAAAATCGTCAGAACATGCGAAAGAGTTGCAAGAGAAAAAAAATCGTCAGAACATGTGAAAGAGTTGCAAGAGAAAAAAAATAAAAATCGTCAGAACATGCGAAAGAGTTGCAAGAGAAAAAAATCGTCAGAACATGTGATAGAGTTGCAAGAGAAAATCTCATATTTGCCATTTTTGGAATACATTCTAGGCACAGAGCTGACGGTGCAAGAAATAAAAACCTATTAGCCAATTTCTGCCTATATTACCTGTATTGTTGATGAGTTGTTGTTGAGATTATTTCAGTACAGTTTATACCACGCGCCATGACTGTTTGCTGTGACGTGCATATCACGTGACTGGGCTAGTCCAATCAGATGGCCAAACAGCCGTTGTTCTCGTTCGTCATTGGCTAACTCATGGTGACGTCACGGCAAACAGCCATTGCGCATGATTTACAAGGAAGTAAATGGCGAACGACGAACCTGGCACCACAAGAGCAGAAATGCCGGCGTGTGGGTAAAGCTCGAACAAAACAAACAAAAAACCGAAACGTTTTCTTAAAAATTGCGAATAAAAACAATGCTTAATGTGGAAAACAGGTTTTCCAAAATCAAACAAACCATGATTAAGAACAAATTAATAAGAAAAAAAGTGGAAAAAATGTACGAGTACTAGAAAACAAACCCAATAAGAAAAGTTGTCAGTGTTAACTCATAATGTTAAACAAACATCGTTTGATACGTACATCGTTTGGTGGGTAAGTATAATTGTAAGATGAAGGAAGTCTTTCCCAACCTTTCACAGTTGCACGTAATCAACGAAACGAAGGCCCGCGTTAAAAACTGACCTTGTGTGAACAACATACGCATTCTTCCGTTTTTTATATTCAGTTCAGTATTTTTATTTGGCTTTCACCCACGTAATAGTCTTTTTTATTCCAAGATTTTCTGAAAAATGCTTCATTTCTAGACTCCACCGACGTCACTCCACTTCACTGTTGAAGTGGGGCAGTGGCGATTCGTGTTCAAAAGACATACCACCTCTCTATTTTCGGGCATCCTGCGCATAAACAGCTTTTGCAACATTTACATATTAATGCTTGAGTGACTGGAAAAACCAGTCGTTCGTTTGAACAAATGTTGCAAAACTGAGCAAAAATGGAGGTAAGCACCTTTAATTTAGAGGTCATCTTTTCAGTTGCTCGAATCACCTCCGGCGGCCATTTACCATGACTAGCCCGTTCGTTACACTGGCACGTCCAATCAAATGCAATCTGATCTAAATTAATTTCATGCGATACACGACGATTCAAATTCTGAAACATACCATTTTAATGAATACTACGCTGGCTTGATTATGTTGCGCTACACCGCTTGTAGTCTTCATTCGGCGAACCAATACGACACTAACCAATTTAATAATTTGCAGAAGTGCTCCTTCATTATTATGGCCACCGGACCTGTTTTGGTAATTGCGAATATAATTTTAATTTTTAACGATCGGAATATAAGCACAGGCTGCAGACATTCATCCACCCAAACTCAAAACTGGTACGAAAGAAGCCGCCATGTTTCCAAAAAGTGTCGACCATTGAAAGTAGTGATATCATTCAACCAGGGAAAGGCCGCCGAGGTTAATCCTTTTAGCCAGGTCAATCGTACCGACTAACGGTTCGAAAGTTAAATGAAAACTAGAAGATCGCTACTCGCCTAAAGTATTGTTCGGTGCGGTTAACTTGGCTAATAGGCTTAACCTTGGCGGCCTTTACCTGGTTGAGTGATATCACTACTTTCTAAAGGCCGACCCTTTTTTTGGAAACAAGCCTATTTTAGACCCCATTCGGCATTCCGTCTGCTTACTCACATGGGTTGGAGTATTTGTTGAATTTGTCTGTCCCTGGGCTTCCGCAAGATAATTTTATTTTATTCTGCCTGTTTCTTTGTTTAGGATGTGAAACCATTCAAGTGCACGTACAGGGTGGTCCACAAAAAACTGACGACCCACAATTTTCTAAGTCCAACTTTTCTAGTTAGCAGCCCCCAGAACCAGGAGAGGACAGAAATCTTCCCGTTTCATTAGCTTTGATTTCTGTCCTCTCTTGATTCTAAGGGCGCGTTTATGCAAAAAGGCCTTCTCGCTCGCCGAAAGCTATTTGCTAGTCAACCGTTATTTATTTATGATCAGTTTCCCGTTGCTACTAAATGAATGTGGTAATAGATAAAAAATTGTATGTATTAATAAATAACAACACGGATAAAGAACAAAGTGCTACAGTAATTTTAAACATTGCTACAAGATTGTTGTCATAACACGCTTTTTCCAAAATTTGCTGTTCTCCCTCAAAGTACAGCTTCTAGCAATGATCAAACGTCGGTAGAATAAATAGCTTCTCGCAGCGAGAATTCAAAATCCAACATGGCGTCCATTTCGTGGCTATCGAATCGAAAACAAACCATCGGATGCTGACATACAAAAAACAGTCCGTCGTCTTGTACTGCAATAAAAATTGTTTTCTTGTTGTCACAAATCGACGCTCAAATGTTGCAAGCGTCGTACGCCGTGTCACGAGGAGAAAATTTGCGTTTGCGTCGTTGCCATGGTTACTAATAAGCATAGACAACTCGAAAGCCGCATACTCCGGTAAAGGCGAGAAGCTGCCATCAGATTTAGTATTGATCAAGTAAAAGATAGTGAGCGAGAAAACTGTCGTTGCGTAAACGATCCCTGAGGGTTGCTAACTAGAAAAGTTGGACTTGGAAAATGCTGGGGCGTCAGTTTTTTGTGGACCACCACCCTGTATGTTGACTTTTAGCACTTTCTAAGAAAATGTTGCTTGACAACAGAATGACAGTATTCTGAAACGTAACTTTTTAGTGCATGTTTGTGTACCTTTTGTCCTTTTAGCGACTACTAGCTGAAGCCCGTGGCACGGGCAGTGTTGAATGCACCGTTTGCAACACTGGTTAGGTATGGTAGCTCATGTGTGTCTCCATGTTCGACCGAATGAAGTGTCTTCAAATTTGCGCACACACTGGCTATAGCAAACGCTAATTTTCGTTTGTTTCGCTCACTCAATCAGCGCATTCAAATCCCCCTACTGTTCATGGTCATTACCTCATCACAAGCACAAAACCGGACTGGTTAGAGACGGTTTAATGAGGGTTGATTACTAGAAATGAAGCAGCTCGCACCCACAAAGATCTCTCGTCGGTCTAAGGGCGCGTTTACGCAAAAAGGCCTTCTCGCTCGCCGAATGCTATTTGCTAATCAACCGTTATTTATTTATGATTAGTTTCCCGTTGCTACTAAATGAATGCGGTAATAGATAACAAATTGTATGTATTATAAATAACAACACGGATAAAGAACAAAGAGCTACAGTAATTTTAAACATTGCTACAAGATCGTTTTCATTTCACGCTATTTCCAAAATTTGCTATTCTCCCTCAAAGTACAGCTTCTAGCAATGATCAAACGTCGGTAGAATAAATAGCTTCTCGCAGCGAGAATTCAAAATCCAACATGGCGTCCATTTCGTGGCTATCGAATCGAAGACAAACCATCGAATGCGGGCATACAAAAAACAGTCTGTCGTCTTGTACTGCAGTAAAAATTGTTTCCTTGTCATAAATCGACGCTCGAATGTTGCAAGCATCGTACGCCGTGTCACGAGGAACGAAGAGAAGATTTGCGTCTGCGTCGTTGCCATGGTTACTAATACGCATAGACAACTCGAAAGCCGCATACTCCGGTAAAGGAGTGAAGCAGCCATCCGATTTAGTATTGATCAAGTAAAAGCTAGTGAGCGAGAAAACTGTCGTTGCGTAAACAAGCCCTGAAGCTTTCTAAGGGTGAGAGCGGCTTGATTTCAACTGTTTCACAATCTTCAATGGAAATATTTCGTTTCTATAGTAATCAACTGTGTAATTTCTCTACAATTTTATTTACTTCAATTTAATTTTTTGGGGGGATTTCATGACGCCTTTAAAATTTGTTATAATGAAAATAATACCTCACCCACATATGACGTCGTTTGACCACCACCACACGAGCGCTCGAGCTCCGCAACCGGAAGACACTCCATTTTATGCACGATGACACGCGTGCGACATCACGTTCATGCGCAAGACTTCTGCACATCAAAACGAAGCAACGAAGCAGCATAACTTCCGTCCGCATTGCTCTTGGTTTCAATAACGCGAACCCTTCATGCGAAATCAACCACGGACACTTTTAATTATCCCAGACCCAAAATTAGGGTCGATAATTTGATGGCATTTGCTAGTGAGTTTGTGTTTTTGTTTTTTTTTACGTTTTTTTCACATCACCGCTCGCATTTTTCTCATTTTATTACATTTTTACATTTTCTTTTACGATTACCAAATTTTCACCCTTTTTAAAAAATATTTTCTACATCAGCAAATATAGCACGAAATACAAATGGACTTGTCTGTGTTAGCAACACCAACAAAAACTTACATTCTTACCTCTGCAATTAAATATACTAATAAAACAGCACTTATTACAAAAAAAGACACGTAATATAGTTTATTAGTGTACCAGTTTATTTAGTTTACTTTATGTATGAAGCATTTAGTTAATTTGGGTGCAGAAAGACATTGAATTTCCTGAATGTATGAAGCTTTTAGTCAATTTCCAGCAGTTAGATAGTTTTCTACGGCCTAAAATACTGTAAGATCAGAAATCGTGAAATAAAAAACTATTTAATTTCAAAATTTCTGACCTTAAAGCATTTGGGGGGAGGGAGGGGCGAGCCATAGCTATGCCAGGATTGCGAATAGGCGATTTATGGGATGTTTGTTTAACAGACAATAATTAACTCTTCTGTATATAAAATCGCAAGTGAAATAGTAAATATAACACGCTATATCTAAGTTAATGTGGAAGGTAAATTATTCCACAAATTTCATGTGAAGTTTATTGTTGTTGTCGGCCGTTGCTATGACTATTTCTTCTTGCTCTTTCTTTCCCTCCTTAAAATTTCTAAACCTCGACAGTTCTTTCATCTTGAGCAGTTATGTGCGTAGTTTATCTTGCTTCTCCAGTTTAATTAGACGTTTTATTTTGACGCTTTGGCGCTTGTTGACCCAACCTCCGCTGTTAACCTTCGTCTCCAAATTAGCGCACAAAAAATAAGCCTAAAGCGTTGTTTTGACTGAGCGGGGCAGACAGTCAACAAAGGACCTTGCGAGCTTTTGGACACGTTTCGTGACAAAATGACGTGTCGTTAGCGCGTTCCAAGTGGCTTGTTGTCTTCCTCAGCGGAGGGAAAGGAGAGGTTGGCTGTCATTAGACGAGGGTAGCGTCCCCGAGGGAAAGTTTAATTAATGGACCATTGGAGCTGTCCTTAGGACGTGGCTCAAACTTGGAGCGTCTCACGTTACGAAGCTGACTAACGCCTGCATGATTAACGCTTGGGACTGCCCGACATCGGCTCGGAATCGGCAGAAAAATACATTTCGATGCCGATATCGAGTTTAAGTTTCGTGCAGCGCTGTAGCATCAAAATAGTTTTCTATAACTTTAGAACTAGACGAGATAAACACACGTGGTTTGCAGCATTTCGCATCTATGCCCTTGGGGTTATTAACTGGTCGAAACAGTGTACACCGGTTACTTCAAAGGCACATTACCAACGATTACTAGTGGATTATCACTTGATTATCGAAAGTATTTACTAGGATTACTTAGATTATCAGCTAAGGTTGTGTCGTGAATTCGAATTACTGGATTACTACAAGGAGTACTTCAGATTACTGGATTACTACAAGGAACACTGAAGATTACTGGATTACTACAAGGAATACTTCGGATTACTGGATTACTACAAGGGATATTTCGGATTACCGGATTACTAGAAGGAATACTTCAGATTGCAGCATTACAACAACTAATACTTCGTATTACTGGATTACTACAAGGAATATTTCAGGTTACTGCATGAATACTTTAGATTACTGAGATTACTACAAGGAATACTTCGGATTACTGGATTACTACAAGGAATATTTCGGATTACTGGATTACTACAAGGAATACTTCGGATTACTGGATTACTACAAGGAATATTTCGGATTACCGGATTACTACAAGGAATACTTCAGATTACTGGATTACACCAAGTAAAGCTTCAGATTACTGCATTATTGCAAGGAATACTTCGGATTACTGGATTACTAGAAGGAATACTCTGAATTACTGCAGGAATACTTCACATTAGTTACCGTTAGAAAGCATTTGACACCGTTATCAAGCTCGACTGTTAAATAAATTACACCTTTGTGGAATTAGCGGAATACACACTCCTGGTTCACTGACTATCTATCTAATCGAACTCAAGTCACTAAAATTGACACTCACCTTAGTGATAGTGCATTAATTACAACAAGTGTACCACAAGGATCTGTTTTAGGAACGTTACTCTTTCTAATATACATTAACGATATTTATAACATGAAGACTCATTCAAACATTATTTCTTTTGCTGAAACACGGCCTTTCATAACTGCTCCTGTTACAACTGAAAAATCTGAGAAAGATCTCATTTCAATATTGAAGAATGGTTTTGCTGAAAATTTATTAACCCTCAACGTTACCAAAAGTGATTTTGTACATTTCTCTCTTAAACGGAGTGTGCTGCCAATTGATATCAAATTCACTCCACAGATGGTCCCAGTTGCAACAACAGTGTAACTGCCTTAAAATTAATAGAGTTAATGATGCCAAATACCTGGGAATTTCCTTGGATACTGTGATTAGGCTGAGTTTTTAGTTCCTTGGATAGTATGCTTAACTGGAAGCGCCAAATTAATTCTGTGCTCTTCAGTGCAAAATCTATTATGAGATCTATTTCACCGCAATACGTTAAAAATATTTTATTTTGCCATGGCCCAGTCCATCGGACAGTATTCAGTCTTATGCTGCGGTGGCATCTACATGAATACCATTGATCCTGTTATCAAGCTTCAAAACTGAATTGTCAGGACGATTATGTTCACAATGCAACGTAACCGCTGTTTTCCACTTCAACAGCTATAGTGTCCGCGGCCTATCTTGAGTTCGCCCCAGAACGAACACAGATAATAGATTGTATATTTTTGGTAGCAGAGTGCCTTGTTGATATACAAGATGGTTACAAAAACAATGGCGGCCGTCGATTAAAGCCGCCCCCTCCAGGAAGACGTAGCTGCTCATAAAATACCTGCAGGACTCAAGATGCGCTGCGCACACGATAGGTATTCTGTCAACCCGCCATCTGTACGTCTATAGAACCCTTATTAATTTTTGTAAAAACGGTGCTCATTTTACTACTCGTCTTGTGGCTGATTACCAACTAGGAATGAATCCTGTTTTTTAAGTCGTCCAATCAAAATTTCCAAGGAACGACTCCACAAATGTAGTTACTATTTGGGTAGTAAATTTTTTAATTCATTGCCTACCGAAATTAAACTTATTACAGGGCTGAAATCGTTCAAGAAACATTTGTTTTAAGTGGTGATTAGATCAAAACCCTGTGAGCTTAGCAATGCTGTTTAGCATTGTGAGTTAATACTGACAACTTTTCTTATGTGGTTACATTGTTTTACACTCGTTCATTTCTCCCCCCTTTGTTTTTTTTTTTTTCATTGATTGTTCTTAATCTAGTGTGCACGGGTAGCTGCGAGCACTGGGGCGTCAGATTCGATAGGCGTCCCGGTCTCAGTGTACATCTGTGGCTTCTTACAGACCCGGGTTCGATCCTGCTGATGGGAAGTGTATATATACGGGCTTTTCTCCGGTTGTTTCCCGCCCGTTGCACGAGGGTTTCCTCCAGGTACTCCGGTTTCCTCCCTCATGCGGCAAAAAACAACGGTATTGTGTGTGTGCAGCGTATCTTGAGTCCTGCACGTATTTTACGAGCGACTACGTCTTCCTGGAGGGGACGGCTTTAATCGACGGCGGCCGCCATTGTTTTTGTAACCGTCTTGGATATCAACAAGGCACTCTGCTACCAAAAACATACAATCGATTATCTGTGTTCGTTCTGGGGTGAACTCAAGATAGGATGCGGATACTTTAATAATAGTGGCACTTCTTCCACTTAACATCTGCTGCTTCGGACTTTGGGTGGATGGATGTCCCGTGCATCGTCTTTTTCTATTTCGTAATCAAGCTTTGTTTGATTTTGGAAACCCTGTTTTCCACTTTAATTACTGTTTATATTCCTATTTTTTTAAGAAAATGTTTCTCTCTTTTTTTGTGTGTGTGTACTACCCTTACCCCTACGGACCGCAGGTATCTACTCTTGTGGTGCCTGGTTCGTCTTTTGCTAATTATTTCCTGTAAACTGTACTGAAATAAACTCAAACTCAATTAAACAAAAAAAGAAAATTAGTAAGGAAGGCAAGTTTCGAAATCGTAAAAGAAAAGTGATTGAAATTTGTAAAATTTTTCATCTGGGATCGTTGCCATGGAGACACGTCCTTGTTGTCTGTCACCATCGGAGAAGTGCGCGTCGTCGTCGATTTGTTCTCTTTCGCGAGGCGACAGTGTAATTAACGATGATTGGTCGATGTCACCGTGAGCAACCCTAACTTTTGACTCGAGTGTGCTTTCGTTCCTTCTTTGTGTGCCTCAAGTGTTGATGTAGAACGCGTCAGACCGATTTTTTGCTGCTCGTTAAGCAGCATTGGATCACTGATCAACTTCCGGTTTGGAGTAAAGGTATATATACGAGGAATGAGAACTTACAGGTCGTTTGGTACCGTTTCCATTACGTCCGCGGTTTGCCGGAAGTGTCTTCAAGTGCATTAAATAGACTCCGGCGAGCTCTAAGATGGATGATTTTTTTTGGAAAAAAATAAAAACGTTAATTTTCCGTATAGCTTCCACTTTTTAGTGACGCTAACAGACCACGTAGAAAGTGGTGCCCCCCCTCCCAGAGGCGCGCGCAAGGGTGGGGGACACAGGGAACCCCTGCCCCCTCACCCCCCCCCCCCAAAAAAAATAAAGTCTGGCGCCCCCATGTCACAGGCCAAATTTGTTTCTAGTAATTTTTTTTGTATGATAATATGTGTCATAAGTATTTCAATTTGTCATGTATAGGCCTAAAATATACAATCTCAAAATTCGAAAAAAATGCTGCTGAAGATGTTGAAAAGTTGCTTCAGTGCCCCCCCTCCCCCCCCCCAAAAAAAAAGTTTTTTGAAACTGCTGAAAAGTTGCTCCATGGGCCCAAAAAATGCTGCAAAATGCGTTAAATTTCAGAGCCTTCAGGGGTGGACACGGCTGGGGGAGCTTACCGCACTTCCCCAGACTCCCTAGCTGGTTATTCAAAGTTTTTTTTGGGAACACAGGATGCTCCTTCATGCATTGCCGGCGGCCCCCCCCCCCGCCGGCACAAAAATTCCTGCGTATGCCACTGGTGGCCCCTACACACATCCACGGAAACCACAACAAACTTGAAAACCTACTTTCGGTTTAGCGAACACGAGTACGGTGTAACTTCAGCGTCACTACTATGCAGGAATGTCTTCATTAATCAAGAACGAAAGTTAGAGGTTGGAAAGCGATCAGATACCGCCTTAGTTCTAACCGTATACTACGTCCTTACGTCAATACCCTGCGTCATCCCAGTTTACGTTTACGTTTAATAGCAAATCATACTCTTGCCTCCCTTAACTGCTGGATAGGAACGTAGGTTTTCTGCGATGTGCACAGCGTCCAACGACACTGCGAATAGCCTGGGACAAGCTGTGGTACGTGTAGAGCAGCGTCATGTGACGTCATATTGGCTACAAGAGAGATAGCTGCAAGGGGCACTAGATTAAAATGGAGGGTTAACCAACGGCACTTCTAGTCAAGGCAGTGCTTTGAGAGCGGATATCATAGGCTTAAAAAAAACGTTGTTTTCTCCAATCCCTTATGCTGCTAGGTTGTAATTGGAAATTAAAAATTCCACTTGCTTAAAAAATGTCAGGAACTGCCGACAAATCGACAAAAATCGTGCATTATAGGCCTAAGAAATCCACTCTTTAACAGCATTGTCTTCAGTAAGACGCCCTCTTTTTCCCCTCCAGTGACCCTTGCAGTTATCCCAGTTACTGGCTCCAGCATAAAGTTATATACAATTAATCCAACGTTGTGTCACTGCCCTATAGAGCAGTTACATTTGCCGCCATATTGGCACCAGTATGGGTTTTGGAGGGCATAACTACATAAAAATGAGGGAAAAACAACGGAAGAGCGGATTTCTTAGGCTTAAAATAACGTTTTCTCCAACAACAAAAATCGCGCGTTTTAGGTCTAAGAGATCACTCTTGACAGCATCGGCTTCAGTATGACGCCCTTCTGTTTCTCTTTGCAGTGCCCCTTGCAGTTAACCCATTAAGGCTCCAGCATAGAGTTATATACAATAATACTACGTCGTGTCACTGTTTCATATAGAGAAAAGAGTTGGATTCTCAAAATTCTATTTTAAATTCCAGTGTTTTGCCGTCGTTGGCACCATTCTGCTCTTAGTTTATATCCTCCCACACCCCCTTTACCCAATGGACAAGGAGGAAGGAGAAATGCAGCAACTATAACAGCAAGTGGCACAACACTTCCTCAGTTGCCCCTTCTTGCAAAAATGGCTTGCACTGCACGGCATCTCTCTCCTTTCTGTTTCTAGTCCAATCCGAGGTGACCATCGTTCGCAACAGAAATGGATTCGGCTGACAAATTATTTCTATTGATTTAAGTTTTTCTATTTGTTTCTTTAATTTTAATGGCATTAACCTCAGTCCATACAAAGTGCACTCACAAAATTCACGGCCATCTCAAGGCTCCGACGACAAAAATCAAGTTTTTTCAAGACTTGAATTTTCGGTTTGGCTTTTCAAGGAATTCAAGGCCGTGTATGAACCCTGAGCGTAACTGTAGACCCCGCACCAAATCCGCCCGAAGTACGCGCGAAATGATATCTTAGCTAGCTACACGTTAATGTCGACATTAAAATTACTGCGTAGGCCCAAGTGGTAATTTTAATGTCGCCAATGACGTATTTCCGGCCCCGAAACGATATTTAAACCAGTTCGACAGCAAATCCCCTTGCGTGAGTATGGGATTACCTTCATTCTAACTGTGGAATAAACCATAGATTTAATTTAATCCAGACCGTGTGAAACTAATATTTCGGGCTGTGGCAGGCCGCTTTGTGTTTACCATGCGAGAGAACTCAAATTTTAATGGCGTTTAACATGCCACAATCAACACGCGTACGATTATCGGAACTCGTCTGCACGAATGGACAAATAGGTTTGTGACATGCAAGGACACAGGGCTAAACCGGAAACCGCCGTCACGTAAGTTATTTAACACCAGGGATTGATGAACGCAAGCGCGTGCTCATCGGCCACCTCTCGCGGATATAACCGCTTGAACGCCATTTTTTTTTCTTATTATCATTGTAACCAAGTAGAGTAGGGACACTAACGCCATATAGGGCAGTGATACAACGTAGTATTATTGTATATAACTCTATGCTGGAGGCAGTAACTGGGATAGCTGCAAGGATCACTGGAAGGGGAAAAGAAGGGCGTCTTACTGAAGCCAATGCTGTTAGAGCGGATTTCTTAGGCCTATAACACGCGATTTTTGTTGATTTGTTGGCAGTTGCTGACATGTTTAAGCAAGTAGAATCTTTTCTTTTCCGATTACAACCTCGCAGCATAAGGGATTGGAGAAAACAACGTTTTTTTTAAGCCTATGCAATCCGCTCTCAAAGCATTGCCTTGACTAGAAGTGCCCATGTTTAACCCTCCATTTTAATCTAGTGCCCCTTGCAGCTATCTCTCTTGTAGCCAAAACGACGTCACATGACGCTGCTCTATTGACTACGAGCTAGCATCTGGAGAGATAGCTACAAGGGGTACTAGATTAAGATGGAGGGAAGAACAACCGTTCGGCACTTCTAGTCAAGCCAGTGCTTAGAGATACGTTTTCTTAAGCCTACAAAACGTTGTATTCTCCGATCCCTTTTGCTGCGCGTTTGTAATCGGAAAAAAAATTCCACTTGCTAAGAATTTCAGCAAGCAACTGCCAACAAAGCGAAAAAAATCGCACGTTTTAGGCCTACGAAATCATCTCTAACAGCATTGGCATCAGTAAGACGCCCTTCTTCTTCCCCTTCAGTGCGCCTTGCAGCTAACCCAGTTACTGGCTCCACCACAGAGTTATATAATATAATAACATGACGTTAATGTCACTGCTCTATTGAGACACTGTCATATTTCCTTATGGTATAATTTCAAACATGTGGTAATCGGCCGTTTGCTTTGCGAATGTTTTCATCAGAGACACAACATGTTTAACTATAGTCTCTTTCGTTTTCCTTAAATTTCCAATCCGCAAGTCGTCGTTACAAGGAGCCCAAACAGCAAGGGCATTAACCCCGGTGCACCAGGATCTGGGCTCAACAGCTAAAGTACCTGAGCAGTTTCCCGAACTCGCCGGACAGCTGAGCAGCGGATTACACCAAAACCGATCGCTTCCACTGAAAGATTTGAAATGATTTGAAATGGGCAAACCATTGTTGCCGTATGGTTAAGGTTAGGGCCTTAGGGCTTCGGGCAGATAACCAGGAGTAGTCAACGCTCGTTAAACCCTTTGAAGGTCGCTAAACAGTGTGTTGCGATTGTTCGACGATGCTTCTTGTCTGGCGATCGTAGAACCCTGTTTTGGGCATTTTGTGTTTTTGTCAGGCCGATATTGGAATATGCATCCCCAGTCTGGTTTCCACGCCTCATGGGGGACATTGACAATGTCGAATCCGTGCAGCGCGCATTCACAAAGCGACTGCGGGGGCTCTCAAACTTAAATTTCCGCGAACGACTGCGTGCCGTGAGGATTATTCGCTGGAGCTACGACGATTAAAATGTGACCTTTTGCTCGTGCACTCCCTCCTACATCTCCAATGCGACATAAATTATGGTTGCGTCGTTGAAATAAGAATTGACAGTGTAACCAGGGGACACCTCAAATTGTTACAACCTAAGGCCACGTTGAACTGTAGAAAGTTATTTTTCTCATCTAGAGTGGTGAGTGTGTGGAATGGTTTACCATCAGACGTGGTTTTGGCACCAAATGCCGGTGCTTTCAGGCGTGGCCTGGTATCACAGAGGTACTATTTGACCAGGCATGTTAAGTATTTTTGATTGCCTCTAATACATTATTGATTTTATTTATATCTTTTTTTTTACTCTTATCACTTTTTCCTTTTATGTTTGGTGGGGTGTCAGCGATTTTCAATCTTTCCCTATCCAGTCACATGTATATGTATGACAAAGTTACAAATTACATATTACAAATTAAGTGACGTCACGAGTCTATTGTTTTCGAACGTACTTGGTGAATGCATCGATGAGCAAAATGGCGGTCAGCTTCATCAAAACCACGCTATCAATGGTGTTCCTAAAATAAGTAATAGATATCCGTGAGCTATAGCCGGTTTAAACGGTTATATTTGCTCGTTTGCGAAAAAAAAGGCTAGTTCAATATCTAGGGGGTGGAGGGAAATCGCCCTTCATCCCCGAGATATTGGACTAGCCGCCGTTAAACCGGCGCACGGATATGTTATTTAATGGTAAGGGTGTGACGTCAAACTAACATATCGTCTTATTTGAGATTTAAAAAAATTTTATTTGGAAATTTTATTTGTGAATCATAATGAATTTAAGAAGGTGAACGTACGACTGACATGTAAATTCCTGGACTGAAACTTCCGGGTTAAGCTTCCTGTCTACGAAAGTCTCACGTACGGGAGGACGTCCTCGTTACCCAGTTCCAGTCCCCGACTTTTGTGTTTAAGGTAAAACCGTAATTTTCTACTTTATTAGTTTAAATAAAATATAGAGATAAATACGCTATTCTCTTGAGTCTCGTAGGTTTTTAGGTGTATTTACAAGGTGTCAGTAGTCAGTAGCCTAGTTTTCGTACCGTCGGAACGAAAGGTTGCCGGTTGGACCATTCCTCCATGGGCATAGCACGCGAGGATTTTTTTTTTGGTGTTAGTAAGAAAAAAGTCGCAGGTTGCAAATGTGCCCGTTTATGCTAGTTGCAATTGGGTGTGCTGGTTGAATTTGTGTTGTGTACGGTGGTTTTGCAAAGTCGGTCATTATCTGTCACAGATGGTGGAGCAGGGGTTGTGTAGACCCGGAAAAAGTGTTAGATTATCAAAAAACTGTGGGTTATCAAAATTAACCCACACTGACGTGTGTGGGTTTTCAGATTAACCGTATATAACGGCTACACTGTTAGCGTGGGGATGTGTTAGCGTGATGTCACCACCGTGCATTAAACATACTTATTAGCCGTAGTTAATAAATACCGGCTGGTAAGTATGTTTATTTTTCACGTTAAGTCAAAAATTTCAGAGTTAAAGGTGAAAGCAAGAGGCGTAGACAGTTGGTTGTGTCGAGCAAGTCATTGTGTATTGTTGTAATTTTTGTTACCTTTGTAATTTTGTAATATTAGTAATTTTATTTTTGTTTGTAGAGCGCACGGCTTTTGCCACGGCTCTCAATTAAAATCAGTCAATCAACCTGAGAGCCGAAGCAAAAAAAAATAATAGTCGGTAACTGATTAAGTCGAACAATGCAGTTGTTGTATATTGTATCCCAAGAGTCGAAGAAAAAAGTACTGTTAAGAGTCGAGCTTGGAAAGTCGGCCATTAGATGTCACCAGCGACCAGGCGTACGACTTACTCAAGAGAAAAGCGGGTGGGTAGGGGGAGAGGGGTAGGGAGGTGAGGGAGAAAGGCGCATGGGGGGCGGGGGGGGGGGGCAAGGCTAATTTTCCACTGGCCCCACCGAACGTAGCTACGTCACTGTCTCCCAGCTAGTAGTGGTACTCAGTTTAGTCATCCGCTGCTATCCAACTGCTAAAAAAATTTTAAAAAAGACATACTGACTACCGGGAACATAAATCTGAACAATTCTACTCTCGGTGGTGCATCGTAAAAAATGGTGTTTTCTCGGCGTCAGTCATTGATAAGCTTCTTACGGGGGCTAAATCTAACATTAAAAGGAAGTTGCTTGCTTCCGTGTTTATGGCGTTTCCTATTTCCAATTCGGTAACCTTCAGTTTGTTTACAAGCTCCGGAGTATGTTGACACGACGGTGTGAGGGCGCATTTAGCATCAAGAACTTCTCGCTCGCCGAAAGCTATTTGCTAGTCTAGCGTTATTTATTTACGACGCGATTCCAGTTTCTGCTAAAAGAATGGCCAGTACGTAAACAATTAAATGGATCATAAGAAACAACAAAGGTAAAGAAGAAAGTACAGCAATAATTTTAAACATTGCTACGAAATTGTGGCATTTTCGCTATTTCCACAAATTTGCTTCATATAGTGGTGATCAAACGACAGTACAAAATATACCATCTCGCAGCGACAATTCAAAATCCAACATGGCACCCGTTTCGAATTTATCGAATCGAAACCAAACTATCGAATGCTGGCGTTCAGAAACCTTTTCGCCATTTTGTATTGCAGGAGGAATTGTTTTCTTGTTGTCATAAATGGACGTAATCATGCTGCGTGCGTCATATTTCGCGTCGCGAGCCACGAGGAAAGGATCTCTGCCCGCATCGTTGCCATGGTTAAGGTGAGAAGCAACCAAAATGCCCTTTTTTTGTATTAAAAAAAAACAAAAACATACCCTTTAGTGCCGACATTTGCTGGTGCGGCGGTGCCTAAGAAATGGCCTAAAGTCCTTAAAAAAGAGTCCTAAAACGCCTAGAAGGGCCAAAACAAGCGCCAAAAATGCTAAGAAAAAGGTAGAAAATAGTAAAACCAGGAGCCAAAAAAAAAGGTCTCCAGGAAAAATATCTACGAAAACCTATTGTCCCCTTTTACTATAATTGCCCTTGCCCTCTCCGGGATTTATGGATGCTACTGAGCTTAGTATTAATTAAGCGAAAGCTAGAGCGCGAAAATTTAAGTGGCCCGTCGTAGTGTAAAAACCGTTGCG
>JAHWFP010146442.1:0-16480 GCA_023313725.1 Lithobius niger
ACTGCTGGCATCCTGTAGCCAGCAGTTAACTGAATCTCACCTTAACACGTTTATACATCAGGTTCCTCAAGTCCCCCAACTGAAACTTCTGGCACCCTGCAGCCAGTAATAAGCTGACTCGCCTTAACATGTTTATACATGATGTTCCTCAAGTCCCCCAATAGAACTGCTGGCACAGCTGAATCTCATCGTAACAAGTTTATAAATGAAGTTCCTCAAATCACAAAGTCTCCTTAACCCATCCTCCCCCACCTTCCGTCATAGTATGCGTCATATGAAGTTATAAAGTAAGTTTCAATTACGACGGTTAACAACCTACTTTACATAGTAATTGAAAATTGCTATTTACCTTTTCGGTCAAAGTTCTCTTCTCGTATAATGCAAATAGCAGCAAGATATTTGTGGACTTGCTGCAAATACAAAACAGCTTCAGTATTGAGACGGACTGTTGCAGATGTATCCAGTGATGGAAAGGAACCATTGGTGGCTTCAAGGCTGAAGATGAAATGGACTTGATTTGAAGACTGACGAAAATTAAAAATTTGATGAGAAACTGGATGATGTTAAACGTTCAGTGAATGTTCCAACTGATCTATGTTCACCCCTCCAAAATACTTAAGCAGAAATATTTAAGACAATATCCTGAACATTTGCCATAAACGTAAGATGGACCATGATTTCACTATTGGTTCATTTTAGATTTGCTTTTAGATTATTTACAGCAAGTTGACTTTATTTAAGGAAAAGCCACACTAAACAGAAAACGGTTATTCTATAGGAAAGGTGAAAGAAAGAAAAATAGTGCATGAAAAAGTGATCTTGGATGAAAAAAGCGAATTTAACAAACCAGTGCTTCTATTCAATTAAATGTGTACTTGACAGCTTGGTATGTTCATGTGAAAATTCAAGTGAGCAAGCACGTAAAAATAATTTAATATATGGTCACTGAAAGGTGAGATACATTGAATTCATGTTACATGACTCTTAGTAAAGTCTTAGCTTTCACAATTATCCATGATTTATACTGTCTTTACATCAAGACTTGTTGAGAATTCTCACATCAATATAGTTTAATATCAGCTTATACTCATTTTGGTATTTTCTTACTTTCTCCAAACTCATGTTTGATCAACTATGATGCATCAAATCCTTAAAGGAGTAAATATGCAGCCAGCAACTAAGAGCACCGTAACTAATAATGAGCCGTGTAAGCTTGCCATTACTTTACATTACAAATTTCTAACATTTATATAGTGCCTTATGTAAGCTTTTGCGACGAATATAATAACACATTTCAGACAATATCCAGAATTTACCAGACTAGCTTCTACAGCCACTGAAGGAGACTGGTAGTGTCTCACACTGCCTTAACAGGCACTGACTGGCAGGGAATTTGTCAGAGCCCCCGTTGTAGTTACTGACCAAACCAACTCTTTCAGTCACTAGGTTGGGATCTATATGTTATTATTAATTACAAAGTTAAAATGCACCTTATTTCTACCAGTCAACAAATCTTATGAAGAGAGGTTGTGTATTTTAAATCTTGAGCTTGAATTACATCGGCGAAGAGCTAGCCTTTATCTCACTTTTTCTCTTCTCCATGGCCTTGTGGACTTCGATTATTCTGATTTTTTTTCTTAATTCGTAGAACCCGAGGCCACTCTTTAAAGCTGATGGTAAATAAAATTAACAGCGACTGTCAGAAATTTTTCTTTGCAAACCGTGGGGTTAAACCTTGGAACAGCCTCTCAAACGAGGCTGCATGCACTTTCAACTTAGTACGGTAGTGATATTTCTAAGTTTTTACTCAAGATTTAAATTGTAGTGCATTGCTGGTGGTCTAGGTTAGGATTTCCCTTTTTACGGCTGAAACTGTGCTTTGATAGTCATACAGACGCTGTACTTTTTGTACTTTTGTTTATAAATATATGATTGGTATATCATCTTACTTTTAATGCCTTTATTGTCTTATATTTTATTGACTTTCGACTTTACCTCTTACTTTTTATATTGATGCTGGTCTTAGTGACCAAATTTTACAGTTTTTTTTGCTTGTCTACATGACTGGCGATGTCTTCGGTACCATAAGATCCCCGATAGCCACACTAAAGCCGTGCCCCGTTCCTCCCGTTGTTGAACGCATTAATTCTTGTTTTTTCTTTTTAAATTTAGGCTAGACTTGTGCCCTTCCCAGTCCTGTTGCACATTTTACAATAAACGGATTATTATATTATAACACTAGAGTAGATGCCGCCAGTATAAGTTCGCCCTAATATTCATAACTTTCAAAGATTGCAATTTATCCAAGATTGCCAACTCAATGACGATGTTTCTAAAACTTGATACCTTAGTTGTCCATCAATCAGGTCTGGGCTTGATTTCAGCATTAAGTTTTCACTTCCAGCATAGGAGTACGGAGTGTGCCTAAAGTAATTGGAAAGCACCTACCTGTAATCGGAGAGATGAACCACCAACTCCAGCATGTCAGCGCACAAGTCGAAATAACGGCAATCAGCTGGCGAACTATCTTCTGCCAAATAAATCTTGTTCCAAAAATCGAAAAGGTAAATTTTTTCGATACCTGAATTCTGAAGAATACACAGAATTATGTGAAAAATTCTCGGTAGGTAACGGGCATCCAGTATTTGGACAAATTTAGACTTTTCTGCATTCACTTAAACCATTTCATTTTACGGTAGAATAGGATTAAAAGTGCTTTGTTTCCATCTGTCTATAGGCCAAAAACAACATTTACACCATAATTCTCATGAAATAAAAGATGGGTGTAATTCGTCATCTTAATTGACAATACGAATTGTACAATCGACAATACGAATTGTCGGTAATTATTCATGCCTAAAAAAAAAAAAAAAAAAAAAAAACAACAACAACATTCTAGTGTAGCTCAATACGCCAAAGGTAATGAAAAGAACAGAGGAACTAAATTCCCCTTTCTAAATTTTCTGAGCAACAGTGAGTAATTTCTAAACTGTGCTAGACTTAACACGTTGCCCTTAAAAAAGACTCATCGTACCCCTATGATTTCCTCAGATAACAGAAATAGAGTTTGCAACATTTACGCAAGTTTGAGTGAACGTAACCAAACCGTGTCATACTGGTAACGAAACGTTGAAGCAAACACATTTAAACGTAATAATTTGATGGGGTTACTAGCTTACTTTAGTTTGAAAGAATACGAGTTCAGATCACAGTGCATCTCGTCCGAATGACTCCAAACTTGTGTTTATGTGCGTAGCTTCACAGGTGTGAATTCCATGGGGATACAAACTCTGTTTAATGTATTTTTCTAATGTATAAGGTGGAATGTCACGTATGTATGTGTGTATCATGTCCTAATTTTGGATCTAAAGAGCTGAAATTTTGCACACTTCTTCTTGGAAACATTGTAAGCCAATAGGGGGAGGAGAGGAGACTCGTGTGAAGGGGCCCTACAAAATTAATTAAATAACTTTGATACTGTAGGTGCTAAATCGAATGGAAAATACATTCGAACTAGTTTTATAACAAGCTAAACCATAATACCAGGGGCAGCATAAATATAAGACGTGTACAGAATTAATTCGCTCCTGATAATACAAGCCAGCTACCACCCAGAGGTCCACAAATGATTTAATCCATATTTGGAAGCGCGGACTTGTATCAACACGAATCACGTTAAGGGATCGAACGCACTTGGCGACATGGCTGCGCGGCCAGGTCGCTACAGCCAAAGAGAATGCTTAACGTAAATGTAAAACCACGCACTAATCATTTTCATTGACTGCTGCTACCTGGCCGCGTGTCCAGGTCGCTTACTGCGTTCGAGCTCCAATTCCGGGATTTTCTTAACTACTGACCCCCTGTGGGACCCAAAATTACAGTAACTCGAGTTCCTTAATTTGCTTTAAAAGTGTTAGAAATAATCCGGAGTTGTGGTAACACGGAGTTACCCTCACTCTTGTCTAATTTGGCAATAATATAGTTGCGGTTTCTGATGTTATGTCTAGCCGTAGTGAGCGCGAGCGAGGCAGGGATGTTATTCAGAAAAATCAGGAGTTAGGGTAACTCTATGTTACCACTGTTAGCTTGCATTTTGTGTTACTTCGTTTATGTTTAGATGCTTATGTTTCGTTTTGCGCAATTGCGCCTTTTAGTGTTACCCAATGTAGCGTACTCCATTTTGTAAATAAACTTAGCGTAGTTCTTAACCCAACATGGCGTCGTGAACACGCGAACCGCTACCACTCGCATTCAAAATTCAGAAAGACTAATTTCATGTGCTTGTACACCACAAACGAGCATGAAATTCAACCAATGTAAGTTTTGGGAATGAAAACGGACATTAGGTGCTGACTTTGAGCTTTGTTTACGCCAGCCGCGCGATCGACAAACACATGAGCAACGAAGCACTAGCGCAGGCCATCCGAGGCAACGCCGCGAGCAAGAAAGAACTCATTGTGTTCCCGATAAAGGCTGAACGTGAGTAAACACTAGGACAGTGCATAATAACGTTTTCTAACGGAAATTTACCATGGCCGAACCACGAAATTCAATCACACGTGAAACTTTACTTGAACTTTCAATGAATGAAATTTGTGAAGAGTTAAAATTAAGAAATATTCCGTTTCCTGACAGTAAAGATGAAGCAGTGGAAAAATTGGCTACTGATAATGAATATCGTAATCGTCATGGCCTACAAGGCATGTTAATAGACGCACGTGCAAAAAGGGATCAAAGTGTGCAACAAAACACAAATATGCAAAACGAAGTTGCATTGTTAAAAGCGAAAATTGATGCCCTTACTGTTGCATCAACACAACAATTACAACAAACGCCACCCATTCAACCAGAACTTGCGGCAATTTTAGCAAAATTGGCTGAAACGCAACAACAACAATCAGAAACGCAACATAAACTGCTTGAAAGAGCCACAGCACAGCCTGCCTTTCAAGTACATACGACTGCTGATTCTGCTAAGGCAATTTCTACCTTTTCTGGGGAACCTTTAGATAATGCCTCAGATTGGTTTAAAGAAGTGAAACGTGTTGCAGCTCTTGCTCATTGGTCAGATTCTCTCACATTAATTAATGCACAGACTCGACTTGGTGGTGCTGCTCTTAACTGGAACAAAACTACCGGGAAAAAATGTGACACTTTAGATGAATGGAGCAAAGAATTTCTTGAGCGATTTAAACGCAAAATATCCATTACCGAATTTATTCGCATAAATGGACAACGTGTGTTACGTGACGACGAGTCACTTGTTAATTACATCTACGCCAAAGACGCATTATTAGAAAAATCCCCACATCCATTGCAGCTTCGCGAAAGAGTGGATCTCATAGTTCAAGGTATTGGCGACAACACATGGGGGAACACGCTAGCCACTCATGAATACAAAAACATTGGTGACCTCATCGACAAAGCTGCTGCGTTAGACCAAAGGCGACAGCTAACTCCAAAAGAAAAACAACGTGAAGACCGTTCAATACAGTCACACAAAACGTCTCAAAGTTCGGATAGAAACATTGACTCGGTCACCAAACCAAATCACAAAACGATGATACACAAGTATAATCCACTGAAGGACAAACCAGAAGACCAAACTTGTTTACGATGTTTCGAAAAAGGTCACGTTTCCTACGATTGCAAGCTACCACCACGCGAGGGTACGAAATCGAAATATCCCAACACGCATTCGCAAACATCAGCAGACACTGTATCTGCTCCCCAAACTGCAACAGTAAGTGGAGCAAAAAGTAAGTCGAGGCCACAGTCTGCAACACCACCAAAACAAATGTCGACGAGTAACTGCATTTTCACACAACCTGGAAAACCACCAATAGTTTCCGCAACCATAAATGGAACATTAATTGTGGATTCTTTGGTTGACACAGGATCGGACCTAACGCTAACTCGCAAGTGTTATGTACCATCGGACGTTGTGTTACACCCATGGCAAGACCCGCCTTTAACTATACTAGGTGGACAGTATACACCTAACGGTTGGGTTACTCTACGCATTCAAGTGGGCGAAATTGACTACATTATGCCGAAAGTAGTAGTGTGTGAAAAATTGCCTTTCGCGATGATTTTAGGAAACGACTGGAGAGTTGCGGTTCAGGCACGTTATGTATTCCAAGCAAATGGTGATTTTTGCATATCAACGCCAAGTACAATGCAAGAGCATAAATGCATTCAAGCTGGTAAACCAAGTGTAAACTGTATTGTGCAACCGCGATGGGAAACTGAACCATTCATTCATGTAAATGAAACAAGTCTGAAAGCCTCTCTACCAGTACAGTTCTCGCAAAAAGAACCACAAATCACAAAAACAACGATTACCGTATCACCATCACCACAGACGGCCCTTACCAACGCTGAAGAGAGCCTAACTCAACAAAAGATTGTCATACAAAGTGTCGAGAACAAGCCAAATGAAGATATTTCCACAAATTCGATGCCTGCAGAGGAGTCTTCTGACCCAATGTGCCAGGAAGAAAAATCTTTGCATGCTCCCCAGCTTACGATTCCCGAGTCGCCCGTCTTGATGGACGATACATTTTTAACAACTGAGCAACAAGCAAAATTGGACGAGCTCGAGCTGGAGTATGAAGATATTTTTGCTACACCAGCGGAGCAAGTTGGCGAATGCCCTGTACTAAAGGCTAAAATCACATTGAAAGACGACACGCCAGTACAGTGTAAACCCTATCGTGTTTCAGAAGAAGATCGTCTTGCTATCATGGCGCAAGTAAAACTTTGGGAAGAACAAGGTATATGCCGACCATCAAAGTCAGCCTACGCAGCACCTTGTTTCGTAGTGGATCAACCATTCCACGACACCACACCACGACGAGTCATAATTGATTACGCCAGAACCATCAACCCACTCCTTGTACCTGATCCGCAGCCTCTTGACAACATGGAGGACGTGATACACCGAGTTGCACCGAAAAAGTACAAGTTTAAAGCGGATGTTTCTAAAGCATTCAACACGATTCCAATTGTAGAAGAAGACATCTACAAGACGGCCTTTGTAACTCCAGACGGCCATTACGAATTTACGAGATTACCTTTTGGGATTGCCATAGGCCCGGCTACAATGACCCGTGCAATCAAGTTGGGCTACGCTCACCTAATAGGGATAGGAGTTTCCACATACATCGACGATATATCCTTTGGTTCAGATACGTTCGATGAGCACATTGAGAAGATTCGTCAAGTTTTCGACGCAACAAGAAAAATGAAATTCAAGTTGAGTCGCTCAAAATGTGTCTTTGCGGCCTCAACTATATCACTATTTGGACGAGTTCTTTCACCCGAGGGAATCCTGCCGGATCCTACACGAACTGCAGTTATAAGCCGTTACAGACCGCCAAAAACATTACACGAACTGCGTAGTTTTCTTGGTTTTGTGAACCACTTTCGGGATCATATACCAAATCTAGCCGCCAAGTCCAAGGCCCTAACTGAGCTAACAAAAGGAACCAAGAGAAATAAATCTCCAGGAGAGTACTGGACACTGAAGAATACGAAGATCGACTTAAATGAGAAACAAACTGAAGCCTTTGAACTTCTCAAAACATTGGTAACAACGCCACCAATACTAGCCTACTTCAGACAAGGGGCACCAACCTATGTCGAGACGGATGCATCTTACAATGGGCTAGGAGCCTGGCTCTCGCAAGACCATGACAAGAAGCGGGTAGCCATTCAGTACGCGAGCAGATCTTTAAAGGATCCCGAGACACGATACCACAGCAATGAACTTGAGTGTGCTGCAGTATACTGGGCTATAGCAGAAAAGTTCCGTCTGTATCTTCACGGACATGTATTCACTCTTATTACCGACAATTTCACCACTGCATATATCATTGCCAAATCAAAATTAAATCGTAAATTTGCAAGATATGTAGTCGAGTTAGCGCCATTTCAATTTACAGTCGAACATCGCCCGGGAAAAGATAACGTTGTGGCGGATCATTTGTCGAGGTATCCTGAGCCAGACACAAACAAGACGTGCGTCATCATCAACAGATCTTCAGACGACCAAATCGCTAATGCTCAACAAACTGACATTTTTTGCCAACAAATAAATCGCAAGCTGGAACTTGATCCAACGACAAATCATCTTCAGCAGGTTCGCAGAGCATTCAAAGTAGAAGATGGCATCCTACTCCACGTAAATAACAACGAAGGAACACCACAAGCTTCAATAGTAGTCCCCGACAACCTGCGAGCTGCAGTCCTTCACTTATGTCACGATGAAGCGGCTCATTTAGATGTACAAAAAACGATGCATCGCATCAGAGCAAATTATTGGTGGAAGAAACTACCTAGTGACGTCAGGGACTATGTACAAAGCTGCCACGAGTGCCAGATGGTGAACAGGCGAACGGTTCAAGCAAATGGTTTGCTTGGTCATCGGCCGATACCTCATACACCATGGGAAGTCGTTTCGGCGGACCATGTTGTTTCACTGCCAATCACTAGTGCTGGCAACAAGAACTTAATTGTGATCATTGACCACGCAACAAGATACATTGTTGCACGTGCAACACCGAACATTACCGCTGCGACAGTCGTCGATTCCTTGGAAGATGACATAATCTTTCGATATGGTCCACCAGCTCTATATATTTCTGACAATGGACCGGCATTCATTGCCACACAAACAAAACGAGCAATGAGGAAGTATGGCATAACGCACGCCCTAACGCCTCCATATACGCCACAAGCAAATGGCCTCGTCGAAAGGGCAAATGCTACAATTGTTGCTTCGCTAAAGAAAGCGGTAATGGAAAACCCTGCTAGCTGGGATGTGCAGCTTCCAAACATCATACTCGCATTAAACACGGCGCAACAAAGCACCACGAAGTACTCCCCATTTTATCTCTTGCATGGTTATGTGCCGCGCTTGCCACGTCAACTCCACTTAGGATCAATTGATGACGACACTGAACGTATAAACCAATTGGACTTGCTTGCTCAAATAAGAGGAAAAGCAACGGCCAACATTGAGGAAGCGCACAACAAAAGCAAACAACGCTATGATCGGAACCGTCTTGACACCGAGTTTGAAATTGGTGATCTGGTGGTGTACGACTGGCCAAAGGTGAGTGATCACAAATTATCGGCTCGCTACAAAGGACCGTATCGGATAATTCGGCCAGTCGGGGCAGTCTGCTACCAGATAGAAGATGTCAACGATGCAGCTATCACCAAGGTGGTGCACGTACAGGCATTACGGCCATACCAGGAACGCACCGGTGATGCTGTGGATCAGATATTTACTGACAGCAGTTCCGAATCCAGTGATGAGCAAAGCACAGACTTGGAGCCTGAGGAAGAAGACAGAAGCAATGACGACATGTACGAGACAGAATCAACTGACGGCTCACCAAGAGATGAACAGTTAAACAATGAACCGCCTGTAACTAGACAAGGTGCACGAAGAGCGACAAAACCACCTGCTCGTTTCAAGGACTATGTAATGTTCAGCGAGTAACAGAATTGCAAAATTGTTTTGCTTCTGTAGCCCGAAGCAAGGGGCAAATGTTAGCTTGCATTTTGTGTTACTTCGTTTATGTTTAGATGCTTATGTTTCGTTTTGCGCAATTGCGCCTTTTAGTGTTACCCAATGTAGCGTACTCCATTTTGTAAATAAACTTAGCGTAGTTCTTAACCCAACACCACAATTCCCGATTATATCAGACATTTTTAAAAGTACATTAAGAATCCGGAGTTACTGTAACTCCGGGTTCCAAAGGGACGGGGCCCCCCCTCAGCATTTAAGAAAATCTCGAAATTAACATGACGTTGTGTCATGTAATTTGGCTGCCCCTTTATTTATCCCTTTCTTTCGTCTTAATAAGGTATATAAAAAGGGGTACAGGAATTGTATCGACACAGAGTCATGTTAATTCTGGGATTGTGGTAAGACGGAGTTACCGTAACGTTCGATTTTTCTGAAATACGGACGCTTGCAAGGGAACCGGAATTACCATAAATAACATCCCTTCCTCGCTCACACTCGTTGCGGCTATACATATCACATCAGAAACCACAACCATATTATTGTTATATTCCACAATTCCGGACTATTTCGAACACTTTTAGTTACTGTAAGTGCGGCTCCCACACGTGGGTCAATATTTAACAAAATCCCAGAATTACAGTGACTCAGTGCTGATACAAGTCCGAGCCCCGTATAAAAAAAAGAACCAAAGGTTTGAATACATAAAGAAATAGTTTGTGTTACACAGGGTTGGTCAGAACCTTTGCCTATGGGGCCAACATGTAAGCAAACCCATACAAAAAGACTTGGCTGTTATACCTTCTTTACACATATCCCATATCTTTAATTAGTCTGATCACCATTTGCCTCCTGGACAGCATGCAGTCTGTCAGAATAGGAGTGTGACAAAAAGATTTGTGTCCAGTTCTATTCTTCATTCAGAACCGCTGCGAGGTGTGACAGCAGTATGTTCCTAGAATACCTAAGATGTCCTTGTTCCTGCATCATAGTCCAGTGACTCTGATGATTCAGAAACGAAGACGACATAGTTATTCTTGGGACGTAGTAGGTCTAAATGACACGGAATGGGATACTGATATTTTTGCCCAATGTTATGCTCTTATCTTGAAAGATTGTGCACTGTCCAGGAGGCAGATGGTAAACACATAACTTATTGCCGGGGAATATGTGTAAAGAAGATGTAATAGCCAAGTGTATTAATAGGGGGTTGCTTACACGTTCGACTCCTAGGCAGAGGTTACGACCAACCCTGTACAATACATTCTGAGAGAGAATGACAAGAAGAATGACTGCCCCGACTGAGATTGGAACAGACGAGATTACCTTCCACTAACACGGTCGATGTGCTAACTTGCTAACTACTGAGCTACCTAGAAACTTCAGGGCTTTCCGCACTAACCAGTCTAGGACTCTCTTCAACTTTTCTCGGAAGATGACACATGAGTTATCAACAAACATAATCAGAATTAAGTTTTTTTGGGGGGTGGGGGGACTCCTTTAGTATTTCCTGCGGTTGTTTTTTAAGTGAAAGTGAAATGTATTCTCTCTGCGTTGTGCGCTTAGGGCCCTTCAATTACAAGGGAGCAGCACAATGGGGTACTCGGGGAATGTGCTCCCCCCTTCCTCTTTTTTTTTTTGGATGCGCTTTGGCAGATAAAATCATGACGGAAACCATTGAAAATTGCGGTTGTTCGAAGAACTCAGTCATGGTTCAAGGGTTGCGAGTTTACTAGTTATACGTTCATGGTGACGCTAAAAATTCCAAGGGTGAATAGAAACAAGTGTCCATATTTTAATATTAGATACACGTTGCGGGGGGGAGGGGGTGAATGTATGGATACACAATTTTTTCGCCTTGTCGATTAATGAAAACTTCTACAATTGAAAATTGTACTTTTGCCTTTTTTTCGATACTGCCCCCCCCTCCCCCCCGTTTTTGTAAAACTTTTTATTGTTGAGGAACTTAATTTTTTTCTGTTTTATTCTGGGCGAACTAGCATTTTTTTTTATTTCAATTTTTTTCGAGCAGTGAATTACGTCGCACATGGCACCCCATATTAAACAAATAAAGAAAATTGAAAATGCATGGAGAAGAGCCATTTTAAAATATATATATTTTTTCTTCTCCATGTATTTTCAATTTTCTTTAGTAAAAAAAACAATATATATATTTTTTTAAATGGCTCAACAACATTTTACGACAAACATAACAGCTACTTAAAATACTGTATTGCAAGTTTGTCTTAACCTTGGTCAAATCTAGGGAATAGTTTTGAATTAGGACAAAAAAATCAAATTCAAGGACTGTCAGAAGCATAACGAACTATTTCAAGGTCTGGAGTATTTTCTCAACAAACTCAAGCACTTTCAAGGACATCAGAATCAGAAATGGCTTTAATTGTGTAGTATATTTACATATGAGACTACAGCTGATGATAAGACCGAGGTATATTTTTACGCCAAAGGAAAAACACTAATGATAACAAATTAGTCAAATAATTTATCGGCGCTGAGGTTGAAGCAAGACATATAGCAAAGACTTAACCATATGACAAAAACAAACACGAAAAAAACGAAACATGACAAGGAAGTATGGTAATATGACAAGGAAAGCAAGGAAGCAAGGAAACATGACATGGTCAAGGTGGGGACAAACAGGACGAAACGCATCGACAGAAAGAGAAAAACTAGGAAAAAGAAAACTAGAAGGAAAATTTATAATTTAGTTAAATTTTGATGACTTTCTACGGAATTACAGTGGAGGCATTTTGCAAGGTGTATGCAAAAAGGGACTGTTCTTTCCGGAAAGAGTGAAGAGTGGTGGCAGATTTCATATTTGTGGAAATCTGATTCCAGATTAGAGTAATTCAGCTTACAATGATCGTTTCCTTAACTCAGTGCGATGGAATTCATAATGAAGTTGACCATTATGCATTCAAGCACATTGTGCGAACCTTTCCTCCCCACCCTCCCCCCTCCCTGTTTTTTTTTTTGAAAGTCTGCGAGCAGCCATGTTTAGGTCACCACTGAGAAAGGTTGAACTGCATCTTATCGTGGCGTGGTAGGAGAAAAAAGAAGATTCTTCTGGAGGCGCTGTCACATTCGATATGGAAGTGGAAGGAACTGGTTAGAGTTCCAGTCTGGGCAAACGTTAAAAACATTACTTTGCACTTTTTTAGTAGTCTATACGTTGTGGACTTCTGGTCCGCACTGTGCTATTGTAAAGCAAAGGTAACTTACTTGTTTTAAAACATTGAGAAGTTGCTCGACCACTCCCATTCGAGGTAAGATATGCTGGACGATTTTGCTAAACACTTTGAAATGTGAGTGTTCATAAATATTAGGCAGATAAGCACTGAAACGAAAGAATACAAGATTAGCTTACTTTGTTAGGGTGACATTCACGAATCCCAGCCTGCAGCTTCTGGTAACGTAATAGATGGCTTTAGGTAGTTATTCTATGTAGGTCAACAATATTGACTTGCGTCCCCGCCCCACTCCCCTCCCTCCCAAATCTTCAATAGCTGGTTGGTTAAGGACCTGCTCCACACAGAAACGAAGAAATTGTATGGAAGTTCCCTGCATCATGGCTTACACATTATGAGTTATCTGACTTACAGTATACCTTATCTTTGCTCACGCATTTTTTTACTTTCTGTATTTCAAAATCCACACAGCAGACGGTCTTTTGGGAGTTTCGTATGGGATTTGGTACAGTGTCCTTTCCCGCTCCGCCCCCTTCCCCTTTTCCCCAGCCCCGCAGAAGAGTGTGGCGAATTTTTACACTCCAAAACCGTTGGTATGATAGAAATAAAATGTTTGGGACCTGTGAGGTACGTATATTGATATTTTTTCTGAGGTCCTCTTTTTGGCTCGTCGTTTGCTAATTTTACAATACAAGAATCCCGTTACCACTTTCTAGCCCACCCACAGTGAAACTAAAAAAAAAATGTAAAAATAAAAACGAAAAAAATTTAAGAACAGAAAACTCCGTATTTCTTGACTTCAGTAAAGTCACGAAATAATGAGTTTTTCCGAGTTTTCTGTGATAAAAATGTTGTTAAAGTTGGATTTTTAGAAATCTCACAAGTGTTCTCTAGTCGCCAATGAATACACCATCTTCCCTCAACCGAAGAAGTGAGTTTGGTCTTTATTCATTACATAAAGAAGGGTCAGTAGGGTCGTCTGAAGGTCTACTTGAATAACGCAATTCTAAAGATTTGTAACCGATTTGTTTTGTCTTATACCTGATTAATGAATTAAGACATTACAAGCCAAATACCTGTTTTGGACGCCATTTCTCATAGTCATCTTGAATTTTCAAACTTAAAAATTTTTGCTGTTTAATAAATTGGTTTATACCACGGCTGTGACGTCACGCTAACTCAACGCCATGCTAAATTTCCGTAGAATAAGTAGTGTATATCCGTGAGTCCTTGTCGATTTAACGGCTATAATTGCTCGCAAGCAAGAAACGGCTAGTCCAATATCACCGGGGTTGAGGGAAACACGAGTGGACGAAGCCCACGAGTTTTTCCCTTCACCCCCGGATAGTGGACTAGCCCTTTCGAGCTCAAGAGCAATTATAGCCGTTAAATCGACAAGAACTCACGGATATGTATTTTAATGCTAAGGTGTGACGTCGAGCTAATTTATCGTGTTATTAGAGTTTTTTAAAGACTTGTTTCAAGAATTTAAGATTTTCTATACGCGACTTATGTAAATTCCTGAACGGAAGTTCCGGTTTAGAAACGGGGTTGGAAGCTTCCTGTGTATGAAGGCCGACCGAAGGGGAGAGACGCTGCGTAATACCGATGTTTGTGTTTAAGGTAAAACTGTATTTTTTCTATTTTAATAGTTTAAATAAGATGAGTATATAAAATGCGCTATTCGCTTGAGTCTCGTAGGTTTTTAGGTGTGTTTAGGAAGTGTCAGTAGCCTAGTTTTCGTACCGTCGGAACGAAAGATTGCCGGTTGGGCCATAACTCCGTGGGTGGGGGTCTAGCATGGTATGCGAGTGTTTTTTTTTTTTCCGTGTTAGGCTAGAAAGAAAAATGTCGCAGGTTGTAAATGTGCCTGTTTATGCTGGTTGCATTTTTGTTGTGTACGGTAATGTTACAAAGTCGGGTCATATGTCACATGGTGGAGCAGGGGTTGTGTAGACCCGCGTAAAAAGTGTTAGATTATCAAAAAAGTGTGGGTTATCAAAATTAACCCACTGTGACGTGTGTATGGGTTTTCACATTAACCGTATATAAGGACTACACTTTTAGCATGGGGATGTATTAGCGTGACGTCACCACCGTGCATTAAATCCCGTTAACCTGTACCGAAAGTGTGCGTCATCGCAAAAAGTGTGGGGTAACGTGATCGCAAAAAGTGTGGGTTATCACGTTACCCCACACTTTTGCCGATAACCCACACTTTTGACACTTCTGGATCACACGACCGGGAACGCACACACCAACTACAAAATACATCGTGCAAAAGAAATAAAAGTAACGCAATAAAAACGTGCAAAAGGAATAAAAGTAACGCAATAAAAACGTACAAAAGGAATTACTTAACTTGCTGGATGTCCCGAATGAAATCCTATCCATGCTAACTCTCACATGTCTGGCCCATAACTTATTCACTCCACTTAACTCCCCCTCTCCCTCCATAAAAAAATGGAATGACCTTCATTCATACCGATGCCCTACTACCGTATTTTTTTTTAACAATTCTCAAACTACAAACGCACAAAATTAATTACATACCTTGCCAGAATGTCCCAGCACAATGTCAGTCTATCCCTGCAGCCTCTTATCGAAGGTTTTTACCCCGAAAAGCTTCGAAAACGTGAGCGAGCTTACCAGCGTGAAAAACACGTTTTAATTAAATACGAGTTAGCTTGACGTCCCAACCATGGTATAAATCATTTTATTGGTGAGAAACGAGCGGTTATCGATTTTTAACACACGGCTGCGATTATTGTCCTGGCTCAAGTGTGCAAATAGGTCGAGAGGGTTAAAAATCGATAACCCCTCGTTTCTCACCAACTATTACTTATAGGTAGAAAAAAAAATGGGGGACGGCATCTTAGGCTGCCATCTAATATTTAAAAAAAAAATTAAATAAGATTTTCCTTAAAAATAGTTTCATTCAGATTTTTTTTCGTGACAAGTTAATGTTCAGTCTGATGAACGATTTAGGGTTGTAAGCCTAAAACCAGTGTTTGGATGCCGTTTTCTCGGCTATCTTGCTTTTTCATATAAGTTGATCAGGAAATTCCTTGTTGCAATTGTAACCAGTTTTTTGTACAATCTGATGTTATACGTTGTAAAGTAAAAGCCAGAAAGTGCACACATGTGCACATTAAAACTTGACGTTTCGGCTCATTTCAGGGCCATTATCAAGCTAAAAAGAAATGACAAAAAAAATACACACAAGAAAGCCATTAGTCAAGTTGCAAGTAAAATGTACATCTTCACAAGGCAGTACTTGCTAGGACGTATTGTAAACGGCAAAAAAAAATTTTTTAATTTAAAACTAGAGGGGACTTCGATATGTGCTTGTGGCTACCTCCAGGAGCCTATAGAAAACAACTATAGTTGTTTTCTTTAGGCTCCTGCTACCACCAAACGACACTTCGTTTGGCGCTAGCTACAAGCACACATCGAACTGAGTCACCTCTAGTTTTAAAATTATTTTTTTTTTTTATGGTTTTGTACGTTTTTAACACGTCCCTGCAAGTTCGAATCACCGACAAAATGCCACTCGTCAAAATACCACCACGTCAAAATGCCACCACGTCAAAATGCCACCGTCAAAATGCTACCGGACAAAATGCCACCCTCTACCGACAAAATGCCACTTCAAATATTTTTTTACTGATCTTTATAAAAAAAAAAAAAAAAGTCACAATGCATAAACACAGTTACAATTCACAAACCTTGA
>JAHWFP010146443.1:0-11485 GCA_023313725.1 Lithobius niger
GTGGAACAATTGTTCGGTGCCGCGTTCGAGTGAACGAAACTGGGCTTGTACGGCTTCTTTCGTCTGCACAAACCTTTCAAGTAACCTTATTTTGACTAACTCATAATCATGCATTTCTACGATCGACATTTGATCACATACTTTAATCAAAATTTCACCGAGAAGGGGCTGTAGTCCGACGACCCATTCTGTTTTGTCTATACGCTTTTATAAAAGTGCAAGTGAGTTTTCAACTCATAACAACGTGATTTTTAGGCCTATTAAAATAAACTACGATGTCAGGCATCGCAACTATTGAAGGAGGGGGGGGGGGGGGACGAAGTGTAATGCACAGAATTATTATTCGACTTTGGGAATGAAACTGCTATATACAAGGCATGTTTTTAACGACGGAAAGCTAGTTCGTTTACGTTTTTTAGAGGTTCACTACGGTCGGAGTTTGGATGAAGATGCTATAAAAAATAAACATAAAATCATACACTGGGTCCGTGAAAATATACAAACATAATCATTGGAGCTCCGGTAGGGTTCATTGCAAGAAGTTAAATTTACCAAAATGCATTAAGTGCACAAATTAAAAGATTAAATGTTCCAGCTAGTTTTTAAAGGGCTATATAGCAGTTTAGGTTAGATTTTTAAACTGGTTCGAACATCGAACATTTTTCATAAATAAACAAAGTCGTCACCTGTTACAAATAAAAAATATCGTGTGTTTTCAACATCTGAGACACAACTAAGCTGAAAGTTGTTTTGGCTTTATGCCTAAAGAAATATACATTATTTACATTTTAATGTGTAATCGCCATATAGACGATTTTTCTTCTGGTGTGGAAGAAAGCTGCCCTCAGGTTTTTTCTTCGGTGGTGTTAAGGTGTCCTCACTACGAGCGCCTGATACGAGACCGCGATTACAAAGCGTTAACTGAAAACTGAGGTGTTATACACCACAACTAGTTTTGGGGGAGAGAGTAAAAAGGAGGATTCGAAGTTTTATGCACTGTTTGACATTCGGATTGCTTTGGGAACAGATCTTTATAAGTATCTTTTGGTTTTAATAGTAGAACAAGCTAGTAGTAACGTTCTGGTGGTCACAGTCGGGTTGAGAGGAGAACTAAAATAAACATGTATACACTAAAATTTCTGTTCGGTAGAATGCCGATGTCTAATTACTTCGGACTAAAGGCAGCGTTTCTGGGGGCAAAAGATTATTATAAAGTGATAAATATGGTTAAATAATCTAGCTCAGTTGTATGCTAAAATGCATGAAGTTAATTTGGATGCTTAACTTAAGAGTTAAGGGATAATTTTTGATCTTAGTGGAAATTTTTCATAAGGCTTGCGATCGTTCAAACATAATAAAAAATATCACACTTAAAATGGTTGTCTGTACATGTATGTGAGGTTAAGTACCATAAATGGAAGCCCCTCCTAAACTACAACTAAGCTAGTGTTTTGGGGCTTTTTGCCCTAAAAGAATAATAAAAGTGAATATCAAAATATACATTGAGTTACCAGGCTTGGACTGACCAAACTGCCATTGTGCCATTGGCACGGGCGCCCTTTGGTTATCACACAATTGGCGCCCCACGGGCAGCCTTCTGTTTTACCCTTTCCTGTTGCGCTTCCCTTCAGGCACAAATCCCTTTGTCTCTTTCTCCTTACTTGCATTTTTAACACCTTTGTTAAACTCCCCTCCCCCCCCCCCCCTAAAAAAAACAGTCATTCCTTGAAATATACGGCAATACATGTGTTGACACTTCAAAGCCAGTAGAATATCAAAATAAGCAAAGGCTCCTCTCCTGGGCTCTTCCTTGGACAATACTTGGGGAGCTTAGAGCGCTCTCTAGACCGGTCAGACTTGAATTTCTGGTAAAATGCGTGGCGCCCCTGCCCCATTATTTCTCTAAATGGCACAAGCGCCCTTTGCTACCCAGTCCAACTCTGTGAGTTAACAATAATAGCAGCCGGAAATGATGAGCGCTGCGGTAGATTTTGTGAATTTTTCAACTGTGGATTGTAAAACTTGTAAACGAGCGCCACTGAACAACGCCTGTTTTTCAAAAATTTGAAATTTTTTTTCTTGAGGCACCAAATGCCTCGCCGAGGCATATTTGGCCGTTTTTGCAATAATGGTCCGATTTCCACAAACTCTTCAATGTTTAATAGCCTGTCCAAATACAAGATACTTGGGGAAGCCCAAATCCGAACTTTCCACCCGGAAGTACCAATAAACCACGTTTGAAGATCGACCAAAACCAACCACATCGCACCTTCATTATGGCCGCCATTATAAAACTCTGTATTTTTGTATCTTCATTTTATCCTTTTCTTTTAGGGCAAAAAGCCCAAACATATTAGCTTAGTGTATTGTATGAGGTTTGTACAGACAACCATTTTGAAGTGTGATATTTTTTATTGTGTTTGTCGGCCGCAATCCATATGGAAAATTTCCACAACGATCGAATTTTAACTTTAAAATTTTAAAACGTTAAATGTTCTCTGTAACTTAATGCGTTATAGCATTCAACTAGCTAGTTTATTTAACCGCATTTATACTTTATTTATATTCTTTTACCCCCAGAAACGCTACCATATGTCCAAACGTATAAACGTCTTACGACCTGGCATTCTACCGGACACGAATTTCTCAGTGTATATATGTTTATTTTAGTTCTCCTCCCGACCTGACTGAGACCTACCAAAACCTACAAATAGCTTGATCTACTATTAAACACTAAAAGAATTCTTTAAAAGATCTGTTCAAACCAAATCCGAAAGTCAAACTGTGCAAAAACTTCGAATTACCCAATTTTGCCCCCCTCCCCAGCCAAAACTAGTTGTGGTGTTTAACACTACAGTTTACCGTTAAAGCTTGTTTAATTTAATAGTAATGTTCTATGCATTATCCAAAGCCAAGTAATAAGCTTTAACAAGAGCCTAATCCCGTTGTAAACATGTAAATATTCAATCCGTAGCCAATAATACAAAGTAAAGGCCTATTTCCCAAAGTTCAATTGAGTGAAACTCAAAACAGGTCTATCTTTTCCGTCTTTACATGTTCCCACTCCTTCAAACGGCTCTGCACCCAGTTCCTTTGTTCAACCGACTTCTCCTCCCACTTTTCATTGTTCTCGAGGCCCTCAGCCAATCAGACCCCCGCACCTATCCTCGACGTCCGCACTTTCCCCCCTCTCCAGTATAAAACCCCCCAGCCCAAAGCACAGCACAGCTCACATATCTCAAGCTAGAGACCGGTCACGCCAGTCGGGAGTGGAGACGCCATGTCCGGAGAATGCCATGCCGGGCACGATGGTGGTGGTTCGTATGTTATAGTTTAGCCTTTGAAGGTTTAATTTAGGACCCCCATATTCTAAATTTTAGTTTAATCGTAACTTTAACTCTCTAGCTAGAGAATATTATGGTGGAGACGCCTGTAGCGGCATCTTAGGTTTCCTCTCCCCATAACGTCAGAGTGGTTCTCTTTCTAAAAACCAAATTTTTCCAGTTTATTTTAAATGGATTTTTAATCTAAACTAAATGACGGTTTGATCTTTGTGGAAGTCAAATTGAAACAAACTGATGCCTAAGTGTAAAATTGCCGGGCTTTTTATAACTTAGAACAGTTCTCGAGGGAACTAAGGGAGGTTGATCTTTTTGTACTTGGAAACCTTAGAAACATAACTGTGGACGGTTGATCATGTTGAAACATACTGTCAGATAGACTTTAATCAGTTGCGGCTGTCAAGTCTTGCGGGTGTCTCCGGGAGCACTCATGATTTACTTTTTCTAATGTGAAAATTTAACTTTTATTCAAACCAAGTGCGTTTGTCTGATTTTGTGAAAATACTAAGTGTATATTCAAACTTGTTACTTTATGTAAATGTAAACTTGTTGCCCATTTAAATAATTGGTATTCAAAAGCTTTTAGAAGCAAACTATAATGTAAAGTGTACTTTCATTCTCTGTCGCAAAAATAAAACCAGGAGTTTTAAGCTTCAGTCGTTTGCTAGACTTGATTAATTGTATTTTAGTGTAAAATTAAATATGTAGCCCATCTTTAGATTTTAGCTAGTTAAACAGTTAAATCCACCGTTGGTGGCAGCGATACCGACAGTTTAAGGTTAGGCCCCTTTAATTAGGACTGGCGCTTCATCCCCCATGCTGGGACAGTGTCCATGCTGTGTTGAATAACGTAAAAAGTCGTCATTAACACCGATTAACCTCAAGCTGAAACTCCACGTACACCAGGGAAACCGGGGGCGTTACAAGCACCTAAGCCGACGTAGCGTCCGCCGTTACAAACTTCTGGATGGAATCTTCAAATTTGGGCTTCCTCAAGAGGTAGGTATTCGAAAGATTGGCAACCGTAGGCTATTGCAGGCTATTAAATGTTGAAGAGTTTGACCGATTCTGTCCATTATTAAAAAAACGGCGAAATTCACACAATCGAGGCATTTGGGCGCTCAGAGAAAAAAAATTTCTTCGTTTGCAAAACGAAGTGTTTTTCGACGGCCAACCTTTACAATGATTAAATGATTACAATGATTAAATCATGCTTTCATGTTGAGTGTCTTTTAAGAGAAGTTATGAGTCAGGAGGGGGGGGGGGGGATAATTATAATTTTTCATTGCCATTTTTTTTACCACTTTTTACTTGACCATATTTTGAATTAATAGGATATAGGATATAAGTGTTTTTTGGGGGGTGGGGTGGTCCTGGAACCCTCTCCAGTTTGACAGTTGATTTGGAACGAAGTGCAAGTAGTCCTTTGTTTTGACTTTGTTTCTTAATTTCCAGTTTTCATGTATTCATTATTTCCTTTCAAGTATGATACTTCAATAAATCCACCACACATTTTTTTTATCTGTGCTTACATTTATGTAGTATATTACAGAAGTACTGATACTGATCAGAACAGTTTTCAGTGGTTTGTAAATCAGTTTAAGAAAACTTACTATTACAGTGCTAACAAATGGCAACAGCCCTCTTGTTTTTAATGTGTTGATTTATTATTTTTGTTTGCAATAAATTATGATTCCATATGTTCATTGTTATTTTGGAACCAAAAGCTGCAAGGACCGGCACCGGAAGCACCAGCAAATTTTGGCTCTGGTCAATCGCTAGACATGAGACTTTAGGGATCAGGACTTATAAGGTATAGATATGGATACAAAAAAATTCGGCATCGGAAATTTTTTTGAAAAGAAGCATGGCATGTGAATTGTCCTTAAACGTTTCAAAATATTGCACAACTAGATAATGTTGAGCCTTACTTTTGATAAACCAAATCCAATTGCTTGGTTAAGGTTAAAGACTGTGGTTCCAAAAACGCCATCATCTCAGCGATCTTCATTGCAGCTGTGATGCCATCCTTGTCTAGAACTGTAGTCCCACACATAAAACCTACAACGTAATACATTACACACTGTTAAAATCGAAAACCAACAATAACCAAGCATACAAGGAAGTAAGTTCACTGTGTTCACTTCATGTTCAGTTAAATTTTAAAATGTTTGTTATAAATGCTCTTCAGCTACTCAGGTGTACGTATTTGATGCAAGTCTCACGTGGGAAGTGGGCAGATAGATTAAATCATTCAATAGGATTGCTGGACTTAGTAATCACCCTGTAAAGAAGGCCCGTTCTTCACTAGATTTGAGAGGAGACCTCGCCTCAAACCATCAAAAACCTGAGGGTAAAACTTCGTTTACGGCAACGAACACTTTTTTTTTTCCTCGGCACCCCAGCCGTGAAAAACCCCGAAATTCAAACGCCTGTATCTTCCAAGAAAATGGACCAATCCGTCTCATCTAAACAGCTCTTAATAGCCACGAACTATATCTGTTTTCCCCCGCAAACAGAACACGATAATTCCTTCTGGAACTTCCACAGCATCCTTAAGAAAAACGCACGAAACTAATGCCGTAAAATCACCGTAGCGCACGAGACGCCATTTTCGCCACTTGTATAAATTTGTATTTGCTTTTATTTTTTAGGAATAAAGCCGAAAACATTAGTTTAGTGTTTAGAGGGAGGAGCTTCCTCTACGAAGGTACTTAACCTCTCTAATAAATATACAGATACTTTGTTTTGATATTTCTTAAGTTTATTTACGGTGACGATCTTGAATACTTTTGAGAAATTTCCAACCGCCAAAACCAATTATCTGCAGCTGCAAATAATAATTGAAACTATTTAAATGCGTTTTAGCATTCGCTGGTAACCCTAACTTTTATTTTATAATAATCTTTTAACGTAATCTTTTGCCATCCCAACTACCGGAGCTTAGCCAACATTTTTTTCACGTATTTTGCCGGACACGTCTTTTCTGTTTGTACTTAGTTGCTCCTAGCAAAACCGACCTGGCTATCGATTTCCCAAAGTAAAACCTGGCTTCCCAATGTTAATAACCGAATTTATTGAGATCATTCCTTCAATAGTCGCGATGCTTAACATCGTGGTCAAATAAGAAAACAATCCAAAGTAATTAAAGGCCTTATTCACGTTCCAAACAATGAGTATAACTCTACCGGCTTGTCTTTATCACGCAGTCCATAGTTGTTCCTTCAAACGGCGCCAAGCGAAAAATCCTTTGCGCTGCCGACTTTTCTATTGTTCTCAAGGCCCTCAGCCAATCAGACCTCCGTAGCTATCCTCGGCGTCCGCGCCAACTTCCGGTAATGTGTATATAACCCCAGCCCCAGGAGGCAATCGTTAGCACACGCTCAGCAGATCTCAAAGCCAGAGTAACTACGCCAGTCGGTATAGGAGATGTCCCGTCCAAATGTTGCCTTGCCGGGCAAAGGTAGTTGGTTCGTATAACTAGTATTAACTTAGAAAGTTTAACTTTTGGAAACCCCATTCGAAATTATAGTCCTAAACTTAATATCTAACCTTAAGCTTTGAGAATTTATGGAGGTGGTACCATGATCGGCATTAATGACCCCCCCACCCCATAACGTTAGGGTTCACGGTCCCTCTCTAAAAACCAGCTTTTTTTCCGTGTTTTTAGTATGAATTTACTCAAACACTAATTAGATCACTTAAACCAATTAGGTTTGCAGAAGCAGTGACTTCAATGGCTAGTTGCCCAAACTCATGTAAGTGTTTTCGTTGATTGGCAGAGTTTTTGTTAACTTAAAGTGACAAATTCTAAATGGCAGATTTGATTCTAAGTCGCACTTAGGAAACATAGTCTGGTAGTATTTTGTGTAATTCCCGTGGTTTACACTTAATAACAGATTCTTGCGAGTTCCTGGCAGAACTTTTTCTTGTCGAAATTGTTAGTCTTTGCACATAACATGTAAAGGTTGAAACCGAATTTAATGTAAATTCTTGTCAGATTTAATGCAAATCTCGTGTTGCTTTAATTTAAAGCCTTCTTGTTGATACTAGTTGAAATGTAAATACTTGCTTTTTATATTTGCCTGTCATTTAATAAACCAAGAGTTTGTGAAACATAAAGATTCTCCCAGAGAACTTGTTCTCGCCAGGAGAATCTAAGTTCTCTGAGTCGAATCCGACGAAACTGTGTTACAAGATTGGGATCCTTCCCTATGCCTACGGCGCATTTTTACCTCATTAATGCAGTCATTTATGCAAAATATTGCGTCACTTCCGCCTCTATCCCACTTCCCCCTACCCTGCTCGCGTACACTCACTCTTTTCTTGCTGCGAACGCACGATTCCATGCAGGGAGGCGGGCGGGCAGTGTTTGTAACACAGTTTCGTCGGATTCGACTCAGAGAACTTAGATTCTCCTGGCGAGAACAAGTTCTCTGGGAGAATCTTCATTTCTCCATCACAGAATCCTCCTCACTGTGTTACAAGATTGGGATAGATTAGTAAGCTGTGCACACCCCGGAATCGCTCCGAAGATGGCTGTGGTGACCTTGGTCCCACTCAGCCTGTACCTACCCCCCAGACTACCCAGGGAACCTACTCATCCGCCACCTCGGCGTCTAAGTACGGGTCCCAGAGGAGGGCCCCTGCACTCCGCAAGGGATACGGTCCCTCCCTGGCACAGTCCAACAGCCGGACAAACCCGGCCGCACACTGCCAGTACGGCGTCACCAGTACTGCCCATTCAACTCGATCCACGACGAGCTTGTAGACGCAAGGTCCAATTAAAGGACACAGGGGGAAAGGTACGGGAAGAACGGGCCCCATTTCCCACTGAACGCATCCACAAACTCGGCCCGTGGGAAACGTCCCCACGACCCAAATCGCTGCAATTGGGCCGTCGCTGTAATGTCGGCTTGCCGAAAAACGATTGGAGAGGATACACGACCTCCAAAGATCAAAAAACCCGTGGAACATTTTTTTTCTCTCGGCAACTCGGCCGGGGAAAAAGAAATAACACCCCAAATTCAAACGCCTGTATCTCCCAAGAAAATGGACCAATCCGTATCATCTAAACAGCTCTTAATAGCCACGAACTTTATCTGTTTCCCCCCCGCAAACAGAGTACGAAAATTCCATCTAGAAGTCATTCTAGAACATTTAGAAAAACACACGAAACCGGAGCCGTAAAATCACCGTAGCGCACGAGACGCCATTTTTCGCCACTTGTAAAAATTTGTATTTACCTTTTATTTTCACTTAGGCATAAAGCCGAAAACATTAGCTTAGTGTTTTAGAGGAGGAGCTTCCTCTGCGAAGGTACTTAACCTCCTACTTAATTCTTTTTATGCGTTCTTATTAATAATCTTTTGCCCCAAAACGCTACCACTAGTCCAAAATATACAGACATCGGCAATCACCGGACACAAATTTTTGTGTATATATGTTTTGTTTTAAATCTCTGCAAAACCTGACTGACCCATCCGAATGTTGCTACTAGCTTGCCCTACTATTAAAAACCAAAAGATATTTATAAAAGATCTGTGTTCATACAATCCGAAAGTCAAACTGTGCTTAAAACTTCGAATACTCATCCCCCCAGCCAAAACTAGTTGTGGTGTCTAACACTGCTGTTTCCAGTTAAAGCTTATAAAATTTAATACTAATGCTCTCTGCATTACCCAAAGCCATGTATTAAGCTTTAACAAGAGCCAATTCACGATGTGCATTTGTAGATAATCAATCTATAATCAATTTCCCAATGCAAAGACCATTTCCAAAAGTTCAAGAGTTGAAAACTCTATTTGGTCGATCTCTAACCATTCCCTACTCCTGCAAACGGCTCTGCACCAAAACCCTTTGCTCTACCAACTTTCCCATTGTTCTCCTGGCCCTCCACCAATCAGACCCCCGTAGCTCTCCTCGGCGTCCGCGCCTTGGTCCAGAAAATCCGTTGCTCCAGCATAAAAAGCCCCAGTTGCCCTCCCTCTACAGCTCAGTCAACACAGCTCACAGATCTCTCAAGCTAGAAGGGTCATGCCGGTCGGGTGTGGAGATGTCACGTCCGGGATTGCCATGCCGGGGAAAATGGTAGTGGTTGTAAGTAACTAGTTTAACTTTAGAAGTTTATCTTTAGGACCCCCCAATTCTAAATTTATAGTCTAAATTAAATTAACCTCTAGCTTGGAGTCTTTATGGTTGGTAAGCCTTATCGGCATTGCTGGTCTTTACCACCATAATGTTAGAGTAGGCATCTCTTTCTAAAAAGCCAGTTTCATTCTTTGTTCATTTTTCAAAAGTAAACAAAGGGACGGTTTGATCCTCGCGAGGAAAAATAACTGTAGGTTGACTTGAAAACTACAGTTGTCAAATATAGTTGTAACTTAGCGGACGCGGTTCAGCTTGCTGGGTATTCCTGGATAGGAACCCAATATAAAAATGCTTTTTCTTGTCTAAATTAAGTGTTTAAGAACAAACATCGTTGTTCTTGTATCCAAGTGAATTTCTAATGTAAATTCTTGATTTATTTGTTTTTGCCAAACTTGTCAAAAGCTGAACTAGTGAACTAAATGTAAAAGTGTTATTTTTATTATTCTGTTGTTTTAAAAAAAAAAACCAAGAGTTTTTAAACCTCAGGTTCGTTCCCTAGTACGATTAATTGTTTTAAGTGTAAATTATTATGTAGCCCATTTTAGCTTTATACTTCGTTTAAGCAATTAAATTAATCCACCGTTGGTGGCAGTGTAATTACCGGTAGCATTAAGGTTAGGCCTAGAATAGGACACCGACGCTCCATCCCCCAAGCCGGGACTGTAGCCCATGCTGTGTTATTGAACGTAAAAAGTCGTCAAAACCACAACACCTGATGCTAAGAAATACTCGTCAACCAAGGATGTCGGGGGCGCTACAAGCACCTCAGCCGTCGTAGTGTCCACCGCTACATCGCCTCTGATGCGAACACGTCCACGTCTGGCGTCCCAAACCACCTACGAATCCTCTGGAACGCCGCAGTAACCAATCAGAAGTCAAATCTGTCCCAGAAATTTCGAGACAAACCCTCCGCTGTCATAACCAACTTCCCCGGCACAAACGCCGCCTGTACCACACACTCCAGCTGACTTCTATGCTGCCCTAGGCAACGGACCATGGCATTAAGCATCTAGGACTTCGTCCCCCTTGATGAATCGCGTACGACACGGTTACCACATTATCCGAAAGGATTCGCACGACCTGTCCCCTGACCAGGTCTCCAAAAACGTCTAGCGCCTTTGGCATAGCCAATAATTCTCTCGCATTTATATGCAAGGCAGCCTCCCTGGGCTGCCACGTTCCCTGCGCTTGCGAATCCCCAGAGGCTGGTCCCCAGCCCATGTCCGAGGCGCCCGTTGTTACCACTACTGCACCTTCACAGCGACCCAGGATTTCACTACCACCGAGCGACTCATCCACCAGTTCAAATCCTCGCAAGATCCTTGCGAGAGGCTGCCTCCGTGCACTGTTACAAGATTGGGAAAGATTAGGTCACCAGGTCGTGTTGCCACCAACGTGTGTGCAACTCGCCGTTTTCCACGGCACACAACCAACTTTCTGCCAGTCCCAACAACCATTAAAGCTCCTTAACCACCGTGACCGGGTCTCATTGCCGTCCCGCAACCAATCGTACCATACGAGCCTGTTTCTCAGGCAGCAGCACAAAACAGGCTGACTGCAGATCCAACATTATACCCAAAAATTGCAAAGCCTGCGACAGCACCAGCACACTTTTTCCACAATTGCGAAAAAGCCTAACTTCCGCAAGGTTTCCAACACGTTCCGCACATCACGCCTCACACCTGCTGCGGACGGGCCTACCACTGCAAATCATCCAGGTAAACGAAAATTAACACACCTGCCCGGAGCAAAAAGCGCCTCACCACTGACATAAGCTTCATAAAAGTACCCGGGGCCGAAGCCAACCCAAATGGCAGCATACAAAAAGCGGTAAAGACAACCTTGCCAGGAAAACATTAACAATCGTCGTGCACCGTCCTTTATTGCCACTGCATAGAACGCTTGACAAATCGATGGTAGCCATCCACTACCCTGGCTGTAAATGCCCTACTACCCTCGGTAGTGTATCCAAGTAGCACTTCCGTACCACTACA
>JAHWFP010146444.1:3579-14881 GCA_023313725.1 Lithobius niger
CCCCCCCCCCCCCCCCCAAAAAAAATTTTTTTTAACCAGATGGGTTCGTCCCCCCCCCCCACGAAATAGGCTGCAAAGTTGTAAATGGGTATCTATTTAGCGCGCCGGTGCACGCGTCCGCCGGTGACGCGCGTCGACACTGCAGTGACGTATGTGCGCATTCGGTTCCCGAATCTCGTGTGCAAAAAATTGTAGTTTTAAACCAATGAGACGATTCGCCTACCTCGTAAACAAAAAATATATTTTCAAGCCAATGCGACGGATTTTGGTACATTGATGTACTAATTTAAGACGTACCTGGGGAATACGTTATATACATCCTTTGCAGATTAACTAAAAAATTCGGATAAGTTCTTTAATTACCTAACCTAACCTAACCTAACCTAAGTCCAGGAAAACGTTTCAAATTCACGTAGATTTCTTAAAAACCTATAAGTTTGAGGTATCACCCCCCCCCCCCTCCCCGGAAGTTGCCCGAGGCCCCTACAGCATATTCCCGGGGAGGCCCGACCCAACCCAATCCGACCCTGGTGCCGCAATTAGGGGTGGTACAAAGGGTTGCAAGACACCCGGGCCCAGGAAGCAGGGGGCCCAAAATTCACGAGTCGGGATCCCAAAGGAGCCAAACTGTACTCCATTTTGGTATTAGGGATGAGAGTTATTTTGTCCCTAAATTTGTTTACTCGATGAGGAGGGGGGCCCAATATTTTGTTCTGGCGCCCCTCCCTGGAAAAAGCTAGTTCCGGCAGTGCAGATAGCATATCAACATCAACACGTCTCAATCCGCATGAATGTTTTTTTTTTTTTTTTTTTTTTATTATTATTAGGTAAGTATCTTAAAAACGAAGATAATCACTTGCTTGTTTGACAACAAATGGGGGTGAAAAGGTTTAGGCTTATCTTCAGATTGTGTTCCCTGGTTCGGCTGAATCAGTAGTTGCGTTGGGTCCTCTTGGAGTTAGTTGAAACTGAACCCTCTTCACCGGTGGGGACTGCAGGTTGTCGGAAGTGAGTCTATTTTCGGACGACGTCCAAACCCCGATGATTCTCCTTTTGGGATTAATCCAGTGGAAAAATTGCTTCACCGGTTTTACCAAAATGCGGCGTAAATGCTCGTGGAAGAGGCTGTAAAGCAGTGGATTTACTGCTGCACTGCTCAAGTTCAAAGTGACCAGGAAAAGACGAAGAACTTGCTGACCAGGCGTGTTTTCCATATCCACAAATTCACGAACCGTCGAGTAGATGTGGATGGGGGTTCGACATCCTGAAAAGACAAAGGAAATTATGACGGTATAATGTTGGAAATTTGAAAGACAAAAAGGAGATTTCCTGAAAAGACTAAGGAAATTACAATGGTAATGTTGAAAATTTGAAAGACAAAAAGGAGGCTTCCTGAAAAGACAAAAGAAATTATAACGGTAACGTTGAAAATAAAAAGGACAAAAAGGAGGTTTCCTGAAAAGACAAAGGAAACTATACCGGTAACGTTGAAATTTGGAAGACAGGGGTTTCCTGAAAAGACAAAAGAAATTATAACGTTAATGCTGAAAATTTTAAAGACAAAAGATTTCCTGAAAAGACAAAGGCAATTATGACGGTAATGTTGGAAATTTGAAAGACAAAAAAGGAGATATCCTGAAACGACAAAGTAAATTAAAACGGTAATGTTGGAAATTTGAAAGACAAAAAAGGAGATTTCCTGAAAAGACAAAGGAAATTATAACGGTAATGTTGAAAATTTGAAAGACAAAAAGGAGATTTCCTGAAAAGACAAAAGAAATTATAACGTTAATGCTGAAAATTTAAAAGACAAAAGATTTCCTGAAAAGACAAAGGAAATTATGACGGTAATGTTGGAAATTTGAAAGACAAAAAAGGAGATTTCCTGAAACGACAAAGGAAATTAAAACGGTAATGTTGGAAATTTGAAAGACAAAAAAGGAGATTTCCTGAAAAGACAAAGGAAATTATAACGGTAATGTTGAAAATTTGAAAGACAAAAAGGAGATTTCCTGAAAAGACAAACGAAATTATAACGGTAATGTTGAAAATTTAAAGGACAAAAAGGAGATTTCCTGAAAAGACGAAGGAAACCATACCGGTAACGTTGAAATTTGAAAGACAAAAGGGGTGTCCTGAAAAGACAAAAGAAATTATAACGGTAGTGTTGGAAATTTGAAAGACAAAAAGGAGATTTCCTGAAAAGACAAAAGAAATTATAACGTTAATGCTGAAAATTTTAAAGACAAAAGGAGATTTTCTGAAAACACAAAGGAAATTATAACGGTAGTGTTTAAAACTTAAAGAATAAACAGGAGATTTCTACTTGTTTATTGCGACAAAAGGTCATTTTTAGTCTTCTGTACAGCCGTAACGGCTGCGAAGACTACAGCAACGATTTTGTCCGTCCGTCCGTCGCTTTTTTCAACTTCGGAACGGTACAGTAGTTGCTGCAGCCGCTTGTCCAACTTTCGGGATGTAACAGGTTGTTACATGAAATTTTCCTGGTGCCCCTTGCAGTTACGTGTTGCAACGGTGCACTTGGCCAATAGCTATCAACTCAGTTGATGGCCAAGCGCCAGTTTCTATGCAGGGAGCGTGTCCTACTCCTTAATCAGTTGAATCCGCGTTGAGCACAAGGCCCATCACCATTGCGTAATTCTTGGGAGGAGTCTATTGTTTAGATGCATATAGATAGTCTAGCAATCGCTCTTCAGTTGGTATTGGGAGTCGGACCTAGCCGTTTGGAACTCCAGCGTTAATAATGCAAGCATAAACAAAATTGATGTTGGTGCCTAAAATACGATACTGCTACAAAGTTCCCTAAGCCTTGTAGAGGCAACAGACAGAATATTGCGAGCGAAAACTCTTAATGTCGTAATCCTGTTGCAATTGTGTGTCACAGTAGATAGGAAAATTTGAAAATTGTCTATTTATTTCACAGTAGATAGCGCAGCTACAATAACGCCATATTGGTTGCCAGCTAGGCTTTCGCCCGTTTGCCATAATCCCATTTGCCAATATCCCATTTGCCATAATCCCATTTGCCATAATCCCGTTTGCCATAATCCCATTTGCCATAATCCCGGAAGACCTGAATATCTTAGCCCAGTAGCCATAATGCTGTTTGTCATACATCCGTTTGCCATAAATCATATATCAAGTCTCACTTCAATTGGAACCCTGAAAGAACGTACTTAACATTCAAAACTATGTATGGATCATTCACTCATGGTGCCGAGTTTCTGAGCCATCTGTTGACAAAACTCGTCACAGTTTGTCATTTAAAAAAAATGATGGATAATTAATGAGCACATGTACTTACTTCATGGGGGGAAAAAAAAAAACCCGTTTCCATACCAAAGTTTAATCACAGTAATCATTTTATTTTGGGGGAGGGGGCAGATTGAGAGTATTGCGTTGGCTTGCCCGTAAAGGAAAATTGTGTCCTCCCCCCATAAAAAAATGCTAGAATTAAAGTTTCACAACATAGGTAGCCTACCACTTTTCTGAATCCAATATCCAATATTGGAATCCGAAAATGTTGGTTCTATGTTTCGAAATGCTTGAAAATTCAGAAAATTTTCCACTTTCGTTCAGTGCATAATGTATAAGTAGAAGTTTCATGTGTGGTATCATGAATACACTATTTTTATTGGTTTTAAACCATTTTAGAAAAAAATTTCAAATTAACTTCGAAATTTTTAAAAAAGTTAAGTTTTAATATGTGCAAATAACATAGATCCGCATTTTAACTGGAATGACAAACAGTAACTACTTTCGTCAACAGATGGCGCAGAAACTAGGCATCAGGAGTGAACAATTCAAGCGCAGTTTTGGAAGGCTACGAACATTCGTTCTTGAAATTGGGTTTTAGGACGACGTTGTCAAATCCGTCGGTATAGCAGACGGAATTATGGCAAACGGGAAATTATGGCAAACTGGAAATCCAGCAGAAGAGGGGAAGAGTATAATTTCGAGCAAACGAGAAAAAACAGAAGAGCTGGGACGATTGCCATAAAAACGGTCGTCAAACAGGATTATGGAAAACGGTATTATGGCAAACGAACCGTAGCCACGAGCTATAGCATCTGGAGAGATAGCTACAAGGCGCACCAGAATAAAATGGAGGGGAAACCAACGGCACTCTATTCAAGACAGTACTTTACGAGGTGATTTCTTAGGTTTAAAAAAACGTCGTTTTCTCCAATCCCTTTTGTGCGCCGTTGTAATCAAAAAAGAAAAGATCCTACTTGCTAAAAATTTCAGCAACTGCCAGAAAATCAACAAAAACTGCGCGTTTTAGGCTTAAGAAATCCATTCTTACAGCATTAGCTTCAGTAAGACGCCGATCTTTTCCCCCTCCGGTACCCCTTGCAGCTAGCCCAATTACTGGCTCTAGCGTATAGAGTTATATACAATAATATGACGTTATAGAGCAGTGACATTTGCCGCCGAATTGGCACCAGTATGGGTTTTGGAGGGCATAACTACAAGGTGCACTACATAAAAATGGAGGGAAAAACAACGGAAGAGCGGATTTCTTAGGCTTAAAATAACGTTGTTTTCTCCAACAACAAAAATCGCGAGTTTTAAATCTAAGCAATCACTCTTCACAGCATCGGCTTCAGTATGACGCCCTTCTGTTTCTCTCTGCAGTGTCCCTTGCAGCTAACCCATTAAGGCTCCAGCATAGAGATATATACAATAATACTACGTCGTGTCACTGCTCTATTGTATACAACCCTATGCAGTAACTGGTTAGCTGCAAGGGGCACTGAATAAGCATGGGGGGAAAGAATGGCGTCTTACTGAAGCCAATGCTGTTAGAGAGAAATTCTAAGGCCTAAAACGTGCTATTTTTTTTCCAGTTTGCTGGCATTTTTTGCTGGAATCTTTTCATTTCCGATTTTCAACCGTGCAGCATAAGGAATCGGAGAAAACAACGTTTTTTTTAGGCCAAAGAAATCCGGTATGACAGCACTGGCTTGACTAGAAGCGCCGTTGTATTTTTACCTTCATTTGAATCTGGTGTCCCTTGTAGCTAACTCTTTAGATGTTAGCCTTGTGGGCAATATGGCGGTATTGTCACTGCTATATTCGAAACGATCAATTAAAATTCACTGCATAGTGTATAGCATTTTATACAACAAAAGGAACTCGGAGATTTTCTAATTTTAGTGCCATTTCTTGCCACCAGAAGTCGTTGTTAGCAAAGTGTGTTGGCATAACTGTAGTTTAAATAACTCGTGTGCATTTTTCGTATGTTGCATTTATTGTCTTTTTCTAACAAATGATTCTTCTTATTGAGGGAGAAAATTAAAAATATACGCATTTAAGTTAAACCAGTTACACACTTTTCCTAATATCTACACATCATAAGCCCTGATCCCGAAGTCCAATGTCTCACATTCCGTGCTAACCAACAATCGCTTTGTAAACTCCTACAGCCTCTTTAAACCAGCGGTGCACGAGGCTCGTCATCTATAGAGCAGTGACATTTGCCGCCATATTGGCACCAGTATGGGTTTTGGAGGGCATAACTACAAGGTGCACTACATAAAAATGGAGGGAAAAACAATGGATGGAAGAGCGGATTTCTTAGGCTTAAAATAACGTTGTTTTCTCCAACAACAAAAATGGCGCGGTTTTAGGTCTAAGAAATCACTCGTCACAGCATCGGCTTCAGTATGACGCCCTTCTGTTTCTCTCTGCAGTGCCCCTTGTAGCTAACCCATTAAGGCTCCAGCATATAGAGTTATATACAGTAGTATTACGTCGTGGTCACTGCTCTATAAATAGTGAAACTTAATTTAACGCACCATAATATTAGCCAGAGACAAAAAATTGCTTAAACGATGGTGGACGATTAAAATTAAGGGATTATTGAAACGCAGATAAATATTCAAAAGGTGCAAAAATACACAGACGGGGGTTCGGTCACTCGATCACCGTTTATTAGCCTACAAAAAAAAGTTGTTTAAACGATGCATAAACCGCTGGAAGAATAAAATTGAAGGATTAGTGAAACTCGGTTAAATAGTCATAATTAAAGGATAAGTGAAACTCGGAAACTCGGATAAATATTCAAAACACACAAAAATTCAAGACGGGTTCGATCACTCAAATCAGCGTTTATTAGCCAGCAAAAAATAATTGTTTAAACGATGCGTAAACGGCTGGCATAAACCGCTGGAAGAATAAAATTGAAGGATTAGTGAAACTTGGTTAAATGGTCAATACCCGCAAAAATACACAGGCGGGTTTGCTCACTCAATCAGCGTTTATCTCCCCCCGCCCCGTGTTCCCCGGGGGGGGGGGAGAATAACAGGGGCCCCCCCCCCCCCCCCATCCCTGCTTTATTCCCTCCCTTTGAACACCTGCTTTTTCTTTTCTTAGGGAAGTAAATGTCTTTTTTCAATGGAGGCCGTTAACTCAACCAACTTCTACGATTAGGATGCACTTAGCAAAATCATCCAGTCGGCAACCTATTCAAGTCTGCTCTTAGAGGTAGCATTATTAAAGCAACATTTCGATTGTTACTGATTGTTACAGGCCACACCCCGTTTGTTTGACATGGTCGGTCGGTCGCTCGCCCTCTTTCATTATAGCGCATGATGATGAAATTGCTTGCCCAACCTAAACAAAACTAACCTAATCGTGCTCAATTGTTTTACAATCAAATGAATACAACGGCCACTTTATTGGAAATAGAATTAATCAGCGACCATTAAATATACCAGAGTTAAGATTTTCTTCAGGCCGTTCAAGAAACGATATACAGTTATATTTTCATAAGCAGCTCACAATCAATATTTACACTAAAGCAGAACCATAAAACGACCAAAAGGGGTGATATCATACAAAAAAAAAAAACCCTGAAGAGTAAAGGGACACATCAAATCATATTTTGGCCATAGAAAGTAGTGATATCAGAGGCAAAATTGTTGCCACCAAGTTTTCCGTCCCAATCCTGATTACTCAATCTTAACTGACACCACGGTGTTGTCAGTTAAGCTTGAGTAATCACAGTTCGGACCTCAAACTTGGTGGAAGCCATTTTGGCTCTGATATCTCTACTTTCTATGGCCAAAACTTGGTTGATCCCTTTACCCTTCTGGGATTTTTGTATGATATATATATAGATAATAAAATAATAACATGTTTCACCGCACAAAAGTGGTAGTGTACTAGAAGGATGAAACTGCTAACACTAGTCTCTGTCATATTAAAAAGATAATGAGTAAGCAAGTATTATCGCAAGATATACTAGAGTCGGGTCTCTTCAATAACATTCGAAGATTAGTTTTTCCCTGCTGAAACAAAAAACGGTTGGCTGGGCTGAAGACGCCTGTACTGCCTCCCTCGGCAGAGAGTTCCATGGATGGACCACCCTGAACGAGAAGAAATTCATTCTGCAGTCCAACTTCCCAGAAATCATGAAAAAATTGGAAAATAACAAAAAAAAAATTTTTTTCTTAAAAACTGTGGGGAATAATTTAGCATTGAAAATTGGCCAAAATGGCCTTTTATGAAATTTTGGCCCATAACTACTACTTACACTGTTGTACAGAAAATTTTTTTTTTAGCAATTCGGCTACCTTCCTTGACCTCTATACCACACGCCATAGCTGTGTGCTGTGACGTGCATATCACGTGACTTGGCTATTCCAATCAGACGGCCAAACAGCCGTTGTTCTCGTTCGTCATTGGCTAACTCATGGTAACATCACGGCAAACAGCCATTGCGCATGGTTTAAGTGTCTCAAACGAGAGAGATGTTAAAATTAAATTAAAAACCAGTCAAATGATTATTTTCGTCTTTTGCGCTGTTCTGCTCATTGCCGTGCAATGTTAAACATGAAGAAGTCCCTTGGGGCACCTCGAGACATGATCCCAGGGTGATGAAATTTTTTGTGTGTCATAGTGATGCTCAAGACCAACTATTCCACACCCTGCCAATGAGGAATTCGGGGGAAAAAAAGGTTTCTACGCTCCACCCTAGTGTGAAATAACCTTACGTTGTAACAGTTGTAATAACCACAAGTACGATGCATGTTTACGCAAAGTAGACATTACGCTACAAATGTGCTTGCTGCATGCTTACCTACAAACATAACTGTCAAGGTAACGAGTGTCTTCACAATTCTCTTCTTTCGCCGAACTTGTGGAATGGAGCCGATCTGCGACGCATTTCCCACAGTCTTGCGCACCCATAAGAAATGGGCAAGGTGTGAATAGAGGGCCGTTATCAGAAGCAACAGAGGCAGAAAGGCCAGCAAGAGGATACAGAGAATAAACAGTCGACGGTCATCTTCTGAAAAGGTCAACTCATACAAATCCTTGACACACACGTGCCTTACACAACCGTGATGGCAGTCATAGATCTTATAGAATTTATACATGTATAGTGTTGGGATACTAATGCCTATGGATACCACCCATATGAGTACTACGGTAATGGCTACGTGTTTGGGCTGAAGTCGTTTGTGATGCGGGTGAAGTACAGTGTAATGTCGTTCTATGGCGATACCGGAGAGGGTGGCACAGCTAGCAAACACATACAACATCTGAAAGAATGCTCCAGTTATACAGTACGACTCCCCCAAGACCCACTGCATATCCGTTAGCACTAGCGATGCCTCCATGGGACCTATGGTGATTGTTATGAAAAGATCGCTCGTAGCTAACGACACTACGCATGCCGTTGTCGCCGTAAATGGCTTACGGTACCTCGCAAAAACGTAGAGAGTCAACAGATTGTTGATGACGGCAGCCAGACACACGAAAAGCAGAAGAAGCACAACTGTGATTTTTATGCCCAAAGACATCACATCTCGCTCAGCTGCCGTGACATTTGTGTGATTGAGTTCTTCGAAATAGTCACAATCTTCTTCACTTTCTGGCCAGTCTCCGTAACTCTTCAGTAACTCGCGTCCCATTTTCAATCCTTGTGGTTTAAAAGATTTCTGTTCCCGGGCGTAAAGACAATTTGGAGATTTGATTTAATTAGTTTACGTTTAAGGATGCTCTGTGATAATTCCTCACGTTACACATTCTTCACATATTATCACTTTTCGGAGTAGCAGTTGTTAATAATTCCGAAATCCCTTTTGCACAGTTGGCTAAAACGGATAATTCCTGTATACATGTGTGCATGTATTGAACTTTCTGCAATGTCTCTGTATTCAAATTAACGTAGATACAATTCCAGAATGGAGGAACATGTTCGACAATAATGCCAGTCTGTAGATACTCTTGTTGTACTGGCTACTGGAGGCAAACAACGTAGAAGTACGCACAATTCCCAGAAATCAACCAACGTACAAAAAAAGGGATATCTTCGCATGTAGTGTTACAAGCAGCAAGCCCAAACAAATTTCAAACAGCCCAACGATTCTGTCGAGGAATTGCACATTTGGCTACAACAGTGGCTCTTGTTATTGCAATAATATAGGCCACAGGCACTGAAACATTCAGCTTCCCATCAAAAGTCCTTACTGAAAATTCCACCAGCATGAAATTTGCGAACGGAGTTCTTTTCGGGGAAAACCAACTGCCATCACTTCTTGACGATAACATCATGAACACAGCGAATCCATCTATCGACGTCTAAAACTACACCACTTCCTAATAGTTATGAGCTCACACACTTGACACCACTACTGAAGCGTTGCAGTTTCACATAAAGAAGCTCATCGCCTCATACACACATTACGGGAATACAGGTACAGACGTTTTTGTTTAGCGCAACCCGAATTCGTACCTCATCAACGAAATCGTCTTGTTGCCTTGTATATTTACAGTCGCAGAACTTTCGGAGTTCGGTTGGCTCAAATGGCTCGAGAAGCTCACCACTCTTATGGCATGTCCATCAAGTAATCACTACAGGTATTGCGTCACTTTGATCTCACCTCAAAAAAAAAAGCCTCCATCATCAACAAGACGTTCTGGTTGACTGAATTTACAGTCACCAAAGTTTTAGAATTCTTTCCAACAGTATCTCACCAGCGTGACACTTTCCCATCAGCATATTCCGTACACGTATTAGAACAACATTAGCACTCCACATCTTCGAAATCTTATATCACCGAGAAGTTCGTTCCAATTGACTGAACGCATCATCGTGTCACAATTCTGGAAAACGGACTGACGTCACAACAAAGATGGCGGAAGCCAGCCGCGTGACCGCGCACTCGAAGCAGCGCCGCAGCAACGGCGAGGAAACGAGCACGTGAGCACAAAAGTCGGAATAAATTATTACCATAAAATTTCAGCGATCAAGTGCTCCTTTTCCCAGATAGAGTGACGTCCATTTTGTGCGTGGGAGGTGTGAACGGTACCGAATCGTTGATTTATAACCACACGTCGAGTGGTCTTAAGCCTTATCTTGACGTTTTATTGCGTCCTTCCGCGCCGGATATCAATTTTTCACTCATGTTTGATATTACTAGACATAATGATGTTGGCAACGTAATATTCCGACCGACTCTCCAGATGTTCCTTGGTCCCGTATTCGAGGACAGGGTTTTGTAATAAGGGCTACTTAACAAATTACGGCAATTTACATCAAAAATGATATTGGTCGGTAATTGTTTTTCCACACTTAGGGTGTTGCGTAAGGTGAGATCATTACTGCGTGATGTGGACATTGCTGTTTCGGCTGATATACCAGCGATAATTTTTCAAGATTCGAATTAAGGGGCTAATTGAAGGGCTAATAAACAAAACCACACAAATCCACCATAAACCAGTTTTAGATTAGTAAACAAAAACGAACTCGTTTGATGCTTAAGGTAAGGTTTACCTGATTCGAAGTCAAAACAGCAAAGGAACACAAATAAACTTTCCTGTAAGGTTTCAGATACTGCAGTGTTGCTTACTGTTTAGTCCACGTGAAACCTTACTGCTGTATTCAAATGTTTTTACCGATTTTATTTTTGCACACGATACTTCAGCTAATGATTGGTTCATTCTACTTGGCTACACGACATCGCTGGAAAATGCTTGAAACATAACCGTGTTAGTGGGTTTACAACAGCTCTACACGTTATTGAAGGTTCGTGCGAGGCTATGAAAATCTAGAAACGCCCTGGAAAGTAATAATGTAATTCCATGCCTGGAAAAGGGCTTGAAAATCTTGAAAAATGATATATGTATTATGCAGTAAGGTGATGAACGAAAAGTAGATGTAGTGACTGAAGAACACTGAACAAATTTAGCCAAGCAAGTCGTCGAATGAGTAACCTTACATTTTTCTTCCTTTGTTTGGGCATGAAAAGTTTTGAAATTTGAGCCCTGA
>JAHWFP010146447.1:0-37736 GCA_023313725.1 Lithobius niger
CCGAATATGGGCAATGGCACAATCGAATTTACAAGGGTTAATTTAGCGGCACATTTTTCGAACCTTCAGGTTTATAATACTACCTGTGCGGACACGCCAGTGAGTCGCTCTAGAACACTGCCAAGGTAAAATTAACCATAATAAATCCAATTGCCCACTACGGTTCTAGTTGTTAAGGTACTAAATTTATCATTTCGTACCACACAGCACTACCATGGCAAAATAACACTGTTTGAAAAAGTTTAAACTCTGATAGGAATTCAGAGCACTAATTTTCATTGCCAAAATGAAAAAAATGTGCAACTTACCACAAATATGGAGCAAAGATGTGGTTGAAGACCTATCAGTTTAAGCTTAAGTTTTTAAAGATTACCAAAGGTACCGGACTCGTTGCCAACTGTGATGTCCTAGGCGGGGACACACTTAAGTCCAGCATGGGCACCAATGGTAATGAAACACACGGACTACCAGAGTGTAGGCTACAGCTGATAAGACAGCGAACTTCCAGTTTACTTCTCTTTAAATACAAGGAAGTCATGTGATGCACTTAAGACTATATACAATTAAGGAACGGCCTATTAGTAGTTAAAGGGATATCTTGGTAGGGTTAACATATTGACATGAAATTGATGGCTGCCATTGTGGAGCACACAAGTGACAACTCCACACCTATGGCCCCAGATAATGGCACGACCATCTAGCGTCAATACTGGAGGCTGTGATAACTGCCAAATTCTAATCCAAGCAACTAAACTGAACTTTGGAGGGCCTGATGAAGACAGTAGAAGTACTGTTGAAAATTAGGAAGACCGTGTGAGTGTCTACTTTGTGAATTAGGCGATTATGGAGGAAATAAACCATTTGACTGTCAAAATGTCTAGTGAAAAACGGTTGCAATTCAGCGTCATCAACCTTCTCTGGCCAGCCATCATTAGTGTATCTATAAACTTTCGCCAAATGCTTATCCCTTACTGTTAATGCCTCCAGTTGATCAGCTGAAATTGGTAAACTCTCCATAGTTTCAAGATTCATGACTTTCCAACCTATAGGCCTTGAGGATGGAGTGTAGTGGCGGATGCTACGATGGACTAGGTGCTTGTAACATCTCCGCACTCATGGTTGACTTTCGGCTTCGTAGTAAATACTTCCTTGACTATTTTGGTTTGAAACAACACAGTCTTCAATCCCGGAGGGAGTGAAGATAACTTTCTTATCTAAATAAAAAATAGGCTATCCATTATTTCTACCTGGTCTTTAGGGGTGCCACCACTGGTGGGTAAATATAAAAGCTAAAGGGGTTTAGTATAAAAATGGGTTACATATTATTTAAAACATCAGCGATTATTTAGCACTAGAAAAGGACGTTTGTAGTTTAAAACTCTTGGTTTTTAATAAACATACAAATGATAAGAACACTTTACATTTTAGTTACTAGTTTTACATAAGGCTTTAAATTAAAGTTTAAACAAAACAAACCCTTAAAAGCAACAACGGGCTTTTAATAATTACAAACAATTTCGATAAGAAAAAAGGAAGTTTTTGGGTCCAATCCTGAAAACCCTCTAATTAAACTCGCATCCGCTAAAGCATTAATTAGTCCTAGACAGAAAACATCTCTCGCAAGAGACTCCCGAATCCTCAAGAGCCGCTGTCTACCGTTTAAGTTAAAACATGGTTTAAAATAAACGAGAATGCTGATTTTTAGGAAGAGAATCACTCTTACATTACAGAAAGCAGGGGGCCAGAAATGCCGATGGCTTGCATCCCTGTAAAATTCTCAAAGACTAGAAGTAAAATTGAACTATAAATTTAGAATGGGGGGGGGGGGGGTCCGAAAATTAAACTTTCAATTTAAACCAGTAACATACTGACCACTACCTTTGCCCGGCATGGCAACCTTCAGAACGCGGCATCTCCACTCCTGACTGGCTGTAACCACCTCTAGCTTGAGATCTGCGAGCTGGGGCAACTGGGGCTTTTTATGCTGGAGCATCGGATTTTGGCGACCAAAGCGCGGACGTCGAGGATAGCTGCGCCCTCCTGATTGGCTGAGGGGCAGGGAAACAATGGAAAGTGGGAGGAGAAGTCGGGTTAACAAAGGGTTTTGCTTGGGCGCCGTTTGAAGGAACAGGGACTATGTACTCATGTGCCAATATGGAGTTTTGAACTCATTGACAAAGGAAATTCGTACTGGAAATAAACTACAGTGTTATGCACTGCAACTATTGAAGGAAGGGGGCAAAGTATAAAGCACAGTTTGACTTTGGCAATTACCGTAAACGCTCGAGTAAGAGCCCATCTTCGAATAAACGCCCACCACCCACTTTTTCACTCAAGTCTGAACTAGGCTAACATCCGATTAAACGCCCATCCCTTTAATTTTCACTTGGCTGTGGTCGGGAAAACCCCCACTCACTGCTGACCTACTTTTGCCAAAGACTTGACTCTTCCAATCCACACTTCTCCCCACCCACTCCTCCAATAATAGACTAGTCTGAATCCCCCAAGCTAAGCTAATCCGAGGTGACTCAATCACCACGTGACCCCCCCTTCCTTACTTCCTTATGACTGATTGTCATTTCGTTAAAAAATTGCACCATAATGGCACAGAAAAAAAATTCTTATACTGTAGAATTTAAAATTGAAGCAGTGTCTTGGCTGCGGGAAAATGGAAGGAATATTACGGCTGCAGCAAAGAAGTATGGTGTGGATCGTAAACGTGTACGGGAATGGGACACCAATTATGACACATTTTTAGTTCATAACTTCGGAAAAGAAAAAAAGAAACGAAAACTTCACGTTGGAAGGAAGCCATTGTCTGAAGAATTGGATCAAGCCGTATACGATTTTTTGTATGAAGAAAGAAGTGATGGCAGAGCAGTGTCAAATGAACTACTCAAATCAAAAGCTAGAGAAATAGCAGCACAACTTCGTATCAGGGATTTTAAAGGTTCAGATGGGTGGCTACAACGCTGGAAAAATCGTTATAACATCTCTTTTCGACGCTCAACGAATGCAGCACAAAAAGTGCCGGCCGATTACAATGAAAAATTGACAGCTTTCAGGCTTGCAATACGCGAAGTCCGCAAGAAACACGACTACACAGATTATAACATTGGCAATATGGACCAAACAATGGTTCGGTAAGTCGCACAAATATTATAATTAATTTAGTATCTAGCGTTATTTAATATTACGGAACCGGTTTTTATTTGATAACTTCTTCCGTAAAAGGTTTGACAGTGTGCCCAACTCTACAAATGAAAAGCGTGGGGCATCGACGGTTCGTGTAGCCACTACAAACGCACAAAAAAAAGGCTGCACGGTAGCATTGTGTGCAACGGCAAATGGGGAAAAGATGCCAGCATTTATTTATTTCAAAGGTAAGTGTACTAGCTTCCATCGAAGTTATGTTTTTCTAACGGGAAACTCATTTTCACGATGCTTGTTTAGGCTTACTACTCCCGTACTCACTTGTTGCTTGCGTCGAATTCTTGGCGGTAGCAATCGATAAACATGACCGCTTTTTTTTTTCATTCTTACCGTAGAACGGGGCGGTGTATTAGGCGATCGTGTAAAGCGTGGCTTAATAATTCCACAAAACGTCAGGATTGATGCAACACTTAATGGTTGGATGACCAGGGAAAATGTTCACAGCTGGGCAAGAAGAGTTTGGGGGCCAAATTCGGACGATGTACGGCGGCTACTTATTCTCGACCAGTATCGCCCGCACATGACTGACGACACCATTGCCGAATTAAAAACACTAGATACGGACGTGAGTCACGTGCCAGCCGGTAATTGTTTTTTTGTTTTTTTTGGCATTATTAATTTTCTGTTGCTTATTAAAACGTGCACACGCGCTAATAACTTTTATTTTTATTATTCACGTATTTTGTAGGGTGCACATCAATTGTTCAACCAATGGATGTGTCCGTAAACAAACCGTTCAAAGATAAATTACGCAGCCTTTGGGTGGAATGGAGACGTACGACGACACGAAATGGAAGGGGGAATTTTGTTCAACCAAACAGACAAAACGTAATCAACTGGGTATCAATTGCTTGGGAATCGATCATGGCGGAATCGATCATGCTATCGTTTAAACGATGTGGTATCTCATCAGCAACTGACGGAAGCGAAGAACATTTACTAAGCAACAAAGTGCCTGCAAATCCACCGGAAAAAAACACCACAGATCCACCCGGAATTTCCTTTGACGATGAAGAAGAATTTGATGATGATGATGATATTGACGACAATAATTTCTTGGGTTGGGATGGTGATGGGGTGTCCTTGTATGGTGATGAGGACGACGTTTAAGCCTATTACGTGTGTACTGCAGTAGCCTGTGGGGCTGGCTGAAGCCTTGTATTTTTTTAATAAATAAGTACGTTTTACCCCTTTGATCAAACGCCCACTAGGTTATTTTTTCAGTTTTCAGCATAGGCCCTCGCCCGATTAAACGCCCATCCTCCTTTTAACAATGGATTGTCAACTTTAGGGGGGTGGGCGCTTACACGAGCGTTTACGGTAATAGGAGTTTACAAATCGTTTTTTCTACGAAAAGCTATTGGTTTGCATTTGGATTGTTGGTAGTCACTGTCGAGTTTTCAGAAACTATTTACAACAATAAAAATTCACGTTGGGTTTAAATCTTTGCTGAAGGAAGGCTAAGCAGAGGTAGTGATCCGGGGGCTAAAGATTAAATAAACTAGCTCAGTATAAATGCTATAAGGCATTAAATATAAGTTAAGTTCTCAGCAGAGAATGGCTTTAGAGGTAGACGGACATTTTTCATGTTTTTTGGTGCACAACAAATAAAATAAGAAATATTGTACTAAGTTTGTATCCAACATACATGTGAGGTTAAGTACCTTAATGGAAGCCACCCCTAAAACACAACTAATCTAGTGTATAATGACTTAATCCCAGCAATAAAATAAAAAAAAGTAATTACAAATGTACATCGTTTTTGAAGCTGCGACGACCGGAAGTGTGAGCTACGGCCCAGTTTGGTGACTTTTTGTTAAAGATGTAGCTGAAGAACCAGAATGAATTTTAATGTTCTGTTTTCGCAGAAAGTCTTAAGTATGTGGTTATTAAGGGCTTCTATGTGTGGTCGTTTCAGATCGTTGCTTCATGTAGAACTTCACTCAAAGATGAGGTCTTTGTCGGTAGGGGGAGACCTGAAGTGTGGAGCTTCAGTAAAACTGAGAGTTTCCCTGAGGTTTTTGATTTTTGGAGTCCGGGTAGCCTCTCCAATCCTCCTGAAGTACAGGACCTTATTACAGGAGGTTCATACGGAATAGGCATACGTGACAAATAATCCACTGTTACATTTTGCTTTCCAGGGATATATTGCAGTTCAAAATCGTGCCCGTTTAGAAATAAGGCCCATCGTTGAATTCTCGCGGCTGCCATGGCCAGGATCGAAACCTTACTGCCAAATACCCACTGTAATGCTTGTTGATCTGTCTGCAGTATGAATTTACCTACAGATAAGTATTGGTGGAATCCTTTTACATCAAAAATAATCAGGAGAGCTTCCCTATCAAAATTAGCATAGTCAGTTCCGCCTTACAGTAGTGGGGATTTACGATATGAGGACACACATACCCCTCCCCCCGCGTGCAGAAAAGTTGCATGAATCATACAGAGCAGAAAATCCTCAAGTAAACCTAGCCCCGTTTCAGGAGCGTGCTGAGCAACTTCACTCAAGGACCCCACTCAAGTAAACCTACCTCACTCAAGTACTCCATTCAAGTTCCACACCCAAGTGGCGATATGAGTACCTCCGTGACGTCATCCAAGACTCCCATCCGGACGAGGGTGCTTTTTAACGTCATCCAAGATGGCGGCGAACCGGAAGTGACATCATGTCGGTGCCCATGAAAGTTTTCCCCACTTCTTAAAATTTCGTCGATCTGGAGGAAAGTCCTTTTTTAGCATGCTGGAAGTGCGGCCTAGCCAAGATGGGTCCCAGTGCCTTTTGCTACCAAAATTTGTCCTTTTGCTACATCAGTGGCCTTTTGCTACCAAAAAATTTCCTTTCTTATTGATAACTCCAAGCTTAACATCCGAGGGGCTTCACGAGCATTCGCGTTGTAAGAACTCTCGAAAGCTTTCAGAGTTTGGGGGTTCCCAAAATTGGGGGCTCTTTGAGCTTGTAATAACTTTAAAATGCTTCGAGGCTTGAAAATGACGAATTAGCAATATTAGCAGGGGGATACTTTTTTAACTGTCACATTGTGATAACTATCGAATCTCAAAATCTGATGCTCTTTGCCACACCACCCAGGCGCGTTTTTTTTAACGTGGTAGGCCTAATCCACATGGCTTCGGAGTTTATCATTATCTGGTCTCGTCTTTTTTCCAGTCTAATTTTTCTTTCATCCTCCGTTTCGTTTTCTAGAATTTTTCTTTTACTAGCAACTTTTTTCTCTAGTCTAGCCACTCTCTCCTCCTCCGTTTCTTGAGCTTGAGCTTTTCTTCTACTAGCGGCTTCTTCCTCTAGTTTATCCACTCTCGCCTCCTCCATTTCTTGAGCTTGAGCTTTTCTTTTTCCTGTGGCCATTTTCTTTAACCTATCTTCTGTCTGCGCTTCTGTTTCCTGCGTGCGGGATTTACTCATACTAGCGGCTTTGCTCTTCAACCTAGCTTCTCTCCGCGCCTCAGTTTCTAGCGTGCGAGCTTTTTTCTTGCTGATAGCGTCATTCTTTCCAAAAACCGAATTATTCAGCAATTTGAAGTAGTCTTTGGCGAAAGGAGCGGTCGCTTCTTGCCTTTTTGCGGTGTTGAATTCGATGTAGGATTTCATCCACGGTTTTTGGTTAAAAGCTAAGACTCTTCTGATACGCCGAAGTACTAGTCTGTGCCAGCGGTAGAATTTCAAGTTCCTGTAGTGAAGGATGTACCTCTTTTTGTGCAGAAGGTTCGGGACGAGTTTGGTGTTGGAAGAGGACTTGATCTTGTGGTCAAATCTTCCGGCAGATTCAGAGAAAAAGGGGAAATCAGCTCCTTTCCAATATCGATCTTCTCTGGAGCTAGTGGGTAATCATTGTGTGCGTCGTGAAACTCTTTGTGGTACTCGAGGTCGACTTCAAGTATATACCCCACGTCGGCATCGTCCGGTACAGTGTCTACATCTAAAGTTCTGATCTCCTCCCTGGTAAGGTAGCGGAAATTGTCGTAGGGGAGATGAGCGCACATGGCCAAACCGTAGAGGTTGTTCATATCCCAGTCCATTATGTATAGGGAGGATTTGCTAGGAACGTTAAGAGGAAGGTACTTGTTATTGGCTTTCGAATGCCTCTTTGCGACGAACGAAACTCCTCCTTTGGTGCCGGAAGATTGTGCTTCCCGGCGTGCGTGAATAGCTCCACTTCGGGCTCCTGCAACCTAAGGAGAGCTGCCCAACTGAACCCTGGAGTGGAGATGTAATAGCATGGGTCCAGGTTGTTGTTTTCGAGGCACAATTTCCAGAAATCTTCAAAGACGTCAGCGAGCAGGAAAACGTCGGTCATTTGGTATATCTCTTGGTAGGTTCAGAATACCTTCGATTTCATTCTCAGCCAGAGGTTAAGCGCCCGCACGTACTCGTCTCACGCCAACATTCCGTCTTTCAACCGGGAGTAGAACGAGTGTCTCGACGGCAGATCTTCGTCGTCGAAAACGGACATGTCGCTTATGTATTCGTACGGGTAAACGCCCTTCTGCGTCAAAAGGTTCAGCGCCCTTTCTCGGGTGGTTTCCTCCGTAAACCATGCAGATTTCAATCCAGAGTTTAACGCCCCCTCGAGGATGGGGAAGCCGCTATTGTCGTTCCTGCGGTTCTTTACCCGAGTATCCAGAGAAGTATTTAAGAAGTTGACGCTATCTATAAAACGAAGGTTTATCTTGCTGACATCTTCCTTAATTGTTATGGTCTGAAACCTCTCGGTATTGCGAGCGATAACATCCACTTTTCCCGGAAACTTGTGGACTGCGGGTACTAGAAGGTGCATGTCGTACGCTTCCAAACCATAGAACACGACGGGAATGGTTTTTCTTTCTCGAGCGGTTAGGTTACAGTTTGGACGAGCAGCTCCTCTGTATTTCCCGCTGAAGTGGCAATGATCCCTCACCGTATTGTCGACGAGCCATACTTTAGATTCCCCGTCAATATTTGCTTTCTGGTAGCACTTTTTGAAAGCTTTCCCACAATAATGACAATTGGGAGCATTCTTGAAATCGGTTTCTTGAGACGAGGTGAGGTGGAGGGGTTTTGTATTTTTAAGCAGGCTCGCGTAATATCGAGCTTCTTCTTCCATGCATTTATAAAATACATCGACCGCGTCTTCTCCCAAATGTTACTTGTGACGTATAATCTTCCCGTCGTGTCCCACCAAGACGTAGCAGAAACTGCAAGGAAGGTGTTGATGGATTTCGGTGGTTGAACTAGTCAAAGCACCGGGTTGAGCGGTTTGGACGGGGCGAAAGAGCCATTCAAAATCGGCGTATATGATGTTGGGTAAGGGATTTTGAAGGCTAAAGTGCTTGAATGCGAGAGAGTATTGTCCTGGTTTTTTTAATCTAAGAGCTTGTACGGGGTTGATTTTGATGCATTCTTTCCTATGGGCCAGGAGCATCCATTGTCTTCCGAAACCGGCGAAACATTTCCTACAATAGAATTTGGCATTGGAGCCTGAACCTCCATAACGTAGAAAAGCAGCTCCATCGGTAATGGCGCAGTAATGGGTGTTTAAGATTTCCGAATCATCGTTTTGTTGTCGTCATACAGATAGAGAAGGTCGATCGGTAGTCCCTACAAGTTTGTAGAGACGCGAAGCGGGTGCAATTCCTCTTCGTGGCTATAGCTGATGATGTTGATCGATAAATCGTTTGTCTTTTCAAACTTGTCGATTTCGGCAATGTTAGTAGAGTAGGATAGCGTGGTAGTATTAAGCATATCATCTAACTCGTGGTAATCTTCCGGGTCTACGTTGTCCAACTGCAAAGCCGCGGCCAGTAAGGAGTACAGAAAACATTTATGATCGTCTAAATTTTGGATGTTCACTATCGCATTCTTCTTGCCAGCGAGCGCTTTTGGAAGAGGGATGTACGACGATGCTCGCAGCGGCTTATACCTCGACACTCTGTTTAATAGGTTATGGATGCGAGTTATAACCCAGCCGCTGCCCCACTCGGCGAAAGCATCGATGGATTCTTGGATGTTTTCTCAAAAGCCTCATCCAGTCGAGTGGGAATGACGTTGGGATTGTGTATTTCAGAATATCTCAACCAGAATCCCACTTGAATGAATGCTCCGTCCCTAGCAAACTCTATGCCCAAAATGATCTGGGCTTTGCAGTTTACAAGTTGGCGTAAACAAACTTCTAGCATCGCCTGCAGTGCCACACGTATAGATATCAGGAATTGAAGCGGATCGCCAATGACACATTCTCCCACTAGGGGCATCTCGTATTGCCGGTGACCCAATCCTTCATCTCGAGATGGGGGTGACTGACTCTTGAGAAAGTCAGGTAGCTTGTCGTGGAAGCAAGTGCATTCTTCCGCATTAAATGGGTGATGGAACCGTAGATGTACCCACAGCTCAGTTTGTGATGGGAAAATGCTAGCGCAGTACACACACGTGAAAGTTTTCTTGTCCATTGTGAGACTGTAAAATATTTATCTCTTTTTATTATTAAGGAAAAAAAAGTTAAGGAGTGGAAGAAAAGAAATTGAGGAAAGAAAGGGAAGAAAATAATTTTTTTTAATGTTTATTGCATCGAAATATTTTTACACGGAAAAAAGGGAAGGACATATTTATTTAAGATTGCTAATGTTGTCCGTCCAGCTGTTGTACTTGTAGTCATAGCCCTTCCATTTAACGAAGTAAAGCATTTTCCCATCTTTTCCTTTCTTCTTACGCAATACATGTTCTACTAAAAACAAATTGGGAACTAGAGGTTTTTGAAGTTCCGGTTCGTGAAAACCTTCGTTAGTAAAATTTTGCAAATACCCCGTATCGAAAATTTTCTTAACTTTAGAAATCCTGACTTTATTTCCTACGGCAAATTTGGTTTGTTCAACAACCGTTTAGTACTAGTTCGTCTCAACAACGGTTCGTGACGTTTGGTTACTTCCCTCGGCTTAAGTTTTATGGCAGAATGAATCGTGTCATTGTAATTGGAAACTTAACTCGTCGATAACGTGCGTTCACTCGTAAGTCCCCTGCCTAGTGAATCTTTTCCACATTCGAGTTTTTAGGGTTCTGTTGAAACGTTCTACCACGCTCGCCTTCTTCTCAGAGTATGTAGAGTACATATTGATGTTATGACGCCTAAGTAGAGCTTTGAAGTCTCTGTTGTAGAACTCACTACATAAATCGACTTGTAAATTTTTAAGGGATGTCGCTCCCGCGAGTATTTTCTTGAAAGCTTCGGTAACGTCTACGTCGGATTTAGATTTAATGGGAATGGCCCAAGCGATCTTGGGCATGACAATAATGCAGGTTAGTAAGTAGTTAAACCCTTTATTTAGGTTAGCGTAAACCAAGTCAGCCTGCCATAGATCGTTCAGGCTCAGTACAATCACTTTTCGTCTCGGAAAATTTTTAAGTCCGAGCTCTCGGAGTAAGCGATGTCGTGTTCTTTGCATGCTTCGTCTAGTTTATTAATTCCCGGGTCTCCTCGAGCCAATCTGTTTTCAAGTTTAGTTCCCGGACCGCAGTATTGGTAGCCCAGCAAATGCATTTGTAGAGGTAATGTATCTATGAGTTTGTTTACGATTCCTTTCCCAGACTTGATAAAGGAAGCTCTTTTCGTCCCGCACACCTCGCAAAATACAACTCGCATCAGCCTGTTATTTTTTGCGGTGATAATAACGGACGACTCGGGCCCGTCAGAAGTGCGACGTTGACATTTGACGCAGTACCTCATCTTGATATTTTTTGATTCCATGGTTCTTTGTTTATATACGATTTTTTTAACCTAAACCTAAATTTTGATAAGCCACCCTTTTTTCCGGAGCAGTTATGATTTGTCTTTGCTGCATTTCTGATAAAATTTCGACCATCTCATCTCTATGCCCGTCGTGGCCGGCCAAAGCAGATTTATACAAAAGCCTGAGTCTCTTTATCAAGTTGTTGGGATCGTCGTAATATTTGTAATTGACTCTGCTACCCACTTTTTTAACCATGCCCGTCCCTTTTTTCTTCGATTTCATGTCTTCTCAAATCGGAGTGACGATGTTTATGTACTTTGTGCTACGATTGGACTTGGGTTTACGAGTGGCGGGGTCGTTGTTGTGATAAATGGCGTGAGTATTTTTTAACATGTCAGCGTAAGCTGCTTTAACATCCGACGCGTAGGAAGTTTCTTTCAAATCTTTAAAAACTAGCAAACTCCAAAGTCCGCGTTTTCCCACATACTGTTTCCCCTCGACTACTATGTCAATCTCAAAAATTTTAACCACTTTATTTCCGAAGGTCAACTCATCTTTTTTCCTGTCATACTGACCCGAATACAGGGTCAGTGTCCTTGGGATTTTCGAAAAATTCTATCAAGAAAAATTTAGCAGTTTCTCCAATATTTTGGCCAGGTAACAGACTATCGATGGTCCGGAGAGTGGCGATGTTAGGAAGCTCCGGGGGGAGTAGAAATGCGTCCAGCTTGTACGACGGAATATGTAGGGGTGAGTTTTAGGACCGGTGCTGGTAGTTGCGTATTCGGTTTTAGAAGGAATCTCGGGAGGAATTCGCATTATAGGAACTTGATCAGCTGGAGTAGAATATTCGGCCTGACTGAAATCAAGAGTGGTCGACAATGTTTTCTCACTAGGAGTAACGACGATTTGCGATAAACCCAATTCTTCTTCAAATTCATCCTCGTCATCAGTTTCTTCCTCTTTGAGAGTTTTAATCGGTTTAGTTTGCGTGGCTAGAGTTTTTACACCACCCACCGATGTTGGTTTTAGAGCGCCAACTGCCGGCTTCAGAGTGCTTACTACCGATTTGAAAAATTCTTGTAGCGATTCTTCTTGCTCTCTCTCACCCAAACGTCGATTTAAAAACTTTTTAATTAAACGTCTTTTGAGTTTTGCGATTTCTCGTTTTGATTCTATTCTTTTGTTTAATAGGCAAAAATGAAAATTTATATCTCCCCTCGTCTAACGTTTTGTTAATAGATAAAAACCCATAAGGCTTTTTCCAACAACTTTGACACAACATTTTAAATTCTGAAAATTCCATGTCAGGGGCAACGTGATTTTCGTAAACATGTTTCAAATTGAACTCATCTACCGGAAAAATAATTAATAAATTTGCATTGTCTTTAACTACTTGTTTACGAATTCTCGTGTAGGACTGACTGCAATAAAAAACATCAGCGTTTGAATGACGCCCTTGAGCGAAGTAACGTTTGATGTTTTTTTGGTTGTCCAAAAGGCAATCATCAAAAACAATCAGGTTTTGATAATTTGGGTCCAGTTCTTCAGGTGGAATTAAATCAATTTAAGAATCGTGAAAAAAAAAACGACATTCCGTCCTATTTTTTCCTCAATTTCACCAAATATAGACTGCAAAGCTTTGTACTTTGACTGACATAAAGCTTTACTGTAAATAAATAACCGGTCGTAGTTGAGCCATCTTTCGTTACACATGAAGTTAAACAGTAAGTTCGTTTTTCCGCAATTTGCGGGTCCTATGATTAGACATCTGATATTCGAAGGTAGAAATGGATGAATTTTAGGCTCTTTCTTAGGCACAAAAAAGTCTTAGTTTTTAATTTCCATAGCTTTTTTAATTTACACATTTCTTAATGTTTACAGAGATACCAAACCCATAAAGTCTTCATCTGTAAATTTGTCGTTGGAAACATCCAAATGAGCTACTCCATAGTCTACGTTGCACCATAATTTCACGTTGCTGGGAGAATCATCAATGACATACACTGCGGTAATTTTCCCGTTGACTTCCGTCAAGTTTAAAGCGTTGTAAGATGGCAAGTTAAACCAGGGTTTGTCGATAACATTTTTGTTAAGTTTACCTCTAGTTTTGTGAATGTTCTCGTACACCCAAGTACTAAGACAGAGCGGTTTGTGTCCTTCGTTCACCTTTTCGCAAGAGGGGTAACGGTTAAGCTGCATACATAGAATTGGGATAATTGAACGTAGTCAAGGACAAAGGTTTTTGGTCATCAAACTCTATCTCTAGTTTTTTACAGATGTACCGTTTTAGATTTTTTAACATTTTTTGAGTTTCCGGGTCGCTGGGTGAAATCCAGCCTTGATATTTCGATTTTTCGTCCGAAACGGGAGTCCCCGGACCCTTTTAATCTTGAAACTGAATGGAAGGAGACAAGGAAAACTTTACACCGTTGTTAATCTTTGTGCCTTTGTCGTTCTTAACTTCCAGCAAGTTTTTTTCAGGAGATTGGAAAGATTCGTTTGCCAAGATGGTTGAGACATTTTGAGGTATTTTGAGGTTCTTCCTTTTATTATATACGAGAATTTTAAAAATAATCCTCATTGGTACATTTAAAAAAATTTCTCGTATTTTAAAAAAGGATGTCAGTTAATAAGTTTGGACAAGCATTGAATAGGACGAGGGAGGGTGAAGTGATGGGAGTCAGTCCGAGAGGACAGCCGGGACTAGGATACGTTTTAACCCCCGAAAACAACTATGACATGCAAAGCAAGCGTATAACTAAAGTAGGAGCTGCTATCGAACCTGAAGATGCGGTAAATTATTCTCAGATCGGTACTCTGGCAACGGACGTTCAGAAACTTAAAACCGACTTAGCTCCTGCCGTTACTCTTCTCACCGACGAGTTGGCTTCCGCAATTTCTAGTATGGTATCAAAAGTGTACGTCGATAGAAATTGTTTATTACAAGACGATCAAAAAGTATACTTCAACGCGACACACAAGCCGATTAGAAATTTAAGTGAACCTACTTTACCGAACGATGCTGTTACTAAGGTATTTATCGACAGCAATTGCTTGTTACAAGATGAGCAGAAAGAATACTTTAATGTCATGAACAAACAGATTAGAAATCTAAGCGAACATACTTTACCGAGTGACGCGGCTACGACGAAATTTGTGCATGAAAACAGTTTCATGCTGATCAGTTTCAGCATGAAAAGCCCTTTGGAAAAAGCGAGCGATTGGTTCGTTAATTCCGGTCCCCTCTCGAGCTTCGTGTGTACGAGTTCAGATTTAATTCATAAAGCAATTTTCTACTGCAGCGATCCAAGCGTTGCGCTAATTGCTAAATGTAAAATAGGAACTAAATCCCTTTACATTATGAAAGTAAAGGGAGAACATTCGACAGTTACCGTTTTCGAAAATCCTCACGTAATAAAAAAAAATTTGCCCATCGCGGTAGAGGCATTCGACGAGTTTCACACAGAAGACGTTTATTTCCAGTTACATTTGCACGTAACTTTTCAATAGATGACTCGTCTCATTCTAGCTAAAACAGCTTTGTAATTACGAGCCTTAGAGAAGGCACTTAGGAAAAATAAGCAAATTGTGACCGCACCAAATTTGGTCAAAATTTTGCATGCGTTCATAATTGTATTTTATTCCCGGTCCCAAGTAGTTTGCCGCAGACCGGGGAGGACCCATGTTGCCAAAACTATCGAAATAACAAGGTTCTCTCGAAACGGTGGCATAGGTGACCCAATGACTTCCGTCTCCATCGTGGAAATCTTCCAAGTTTACTATTCCGTTTTCACCAATAGGCCAAAGTTTTAAGGGAAGCGTGTCTTTACTAAAAGTACCGCTGAATTTTGGAATTTTCATTACTCTAGCCAACCCGTTTAAATCAAAGTTTGTTAAAGGTTTATTAAAATCGATTAAACCTTGGGTGGTCTTAAGTAAAGACCTCTGCCACGGGGCAATTTTTTTTTGCTTCTTTTTTTGATTAATTCTTTTTCTTTGAGCCGGAACCTTCCATTTGCTTGTGATGTTGCACTAGTTCAGCAAGAATTTTTGCATCGTTTTGTGCCTTTTTTACGGCAGAGACCACTCTCGCAGTTCCGCCCGCCAACCCTCCGATCCCGGCTAAAATCGGTCCTAACAGTGCCAGCGGCAAAAAGCCGCCTTTCTTTTTTCGTGATCTTGTTTTGAGCGCCATATTATCTTTTTTATTATTATTATTATTTACTAAACAACTTCGACTTTGCCTCTGTCTAACTTTAGATTCATTTTCCTATCTCCAATGAGCAGAGCGTGACAAGTAGTATCAGCCGGAACTGCTGCTATAAACTTCAGTTTGACTTGTACGTCCACGATTCCCGATTAAAGCCTCTCGGACTGTTTGGAGCAATCCAACACCACTAGAGGATAGGCTTTCTTGAACTGAAGCAAGTCAAAACTCAAGTCGTTGGTGTCGTAGCAAAGCTACCTAAATTGCTGCGCCATTCTGTACAAGCCGACGTACTCACCAGTAGCAAAATTAGTATTTAAATCGAGAAACTGGTATCTTTATGAATTTAGAGTCATGTGAGCATCTTGCAGACTGCAGATTTTTAACTAAAGAGTCCTGCCTGTTCGTTTGAAAAGCTAGAACTATCCACCTAGGTTTTTCAACAGCTGAAGTAGTCAGCACGCGCCAGGTGAAGCTGGTATTTTGAGGGAGCACGCAGTTATCGTAATGCCAGTGCCTAAATCCTATATCCACCGTCGCTCCGTGGTCGATGAGATTGTAGAGTTAATGTTTCTTTAAGTTTTCTTAAGTTTTCTTAAGGTTTCTTAAGTTTTCTTAAGTTTCTTTAAGTTTAAGGGTGCACGGGTAGCTGCGAGCACTGGGGCATCAGATTCGATAGGCGTCCTGGTCCCAGTGTACATCTCTGGCTTCGTACAGACCCGGGTTCGATCCTGGCGATGGGAAGTGTATATGTACTGGTTTTTCTCCGGTTGTTTCCCGCCCGTTGCACGAGGGTTTCCTCCGGGTACTCCGGTTTCCTCCCTCATGCGGCAAAAAACAACTGTAATAATGGTGGTACTTCTTCCACTTAACATCTGCCGCCGGGAATTTGGGTGGGTGGATGCCTCGAGCATCGTCTCTATATATTATTATATTATTTCTGCTCATCCGAGGCAGTGACATGTGAAACGTTCCAGCTGATGCTGTTTAGAACAACTTTAGACGCTGTTTAGACGCGTGCCACTGCCGCTGCTTTGAAGATTGCGTTAGTGTCACTCGCTCGCATGAGTGTGAGCACGTGTTTAGTTCCATAGATTAGCTTTTCGTAATTTTCGAAAAATCCCATGGAGATAGCGAATGTAAAGCTTCCCTTGGGAGTTGTTTCAACAATGATGGAGGTGTGCCGCTGTTTGAATCCCAAGTTGTCTGTTAGTTCAGCATCGACTGAAGCCGCACTATCCAGTGCCCAGCACTGGCCGAGCAAAGCCGGTTGCTCCGCCGAGCCGTAGGTGAGCAGACCCTTCATTAGAGTACCGAACCCAGGATAATTTAACTCGTCGACTTGTTTATCACCGAGATGGTATTTGATGTTAGAAAACAGGAACATGGGAGCATTATTAATAAGACTAGCTACGTCAGCGTCCGTGTAAGCCGAGTCATCGTCCTTCAGTAACCTCCCTTTAATCAGGAGGTAACTGTTAGCAACATGTAGAAACAAATCTTGGTTTTCTACGTGTATGCAGATTTACGAATTTACATTGTTGAGATTAGTGCCAACAATAGGATTGTACTCGTGGTACGTGTCAGACTCGACCGATGAATCGTACACCAAAGGTTCATTGATTTTTAAGTAATCTTCTACTACGCTTATTTTCTGGGTGTTGTTATGAATATGATGAAAGCTTTGTTTCTAGGTGTCAAACGGTTTTTTTATTATTAGAGTTAAAATTAAGTCCTTTCCCTTTTTTTTCAAACACGAGCATTTTTATCTTTTTTTTTAAATTTAGATCTCCAATGAAGACGCACCTTGAGTGTTTCGCCAATTAAATCCAACGGCTCGTTGGTCTGTGAAGTGAGCCAAACTATTATATTTCTGATTAACTTTGTAGTAACTGGGAGGTAAATTAAATTATGCGGGGACTCTATGATTTTGAAACCGGGCGTAGAATTGGGATAAAAGGAACATAAAGTGGGCTGAGTGTCGTTGTTTAGATACGAATTGCCGATGATATCAACGTGTACGAAAATTGTGTTGATGCTCATAATGTCGACTGTATTTTGACTTTCACGACGTCTCACGTAGTTGCCTAAGTCAAACCCCAAAACTGGAGCCAAACTCTGGTTGCCCGAAAAGGACAAGGTAGTTTGGATCGGTAATTATCAAGTTGGTTCTTACAGTGTTTAGATCTGGGAGAATCGTAATGGCATCCTTGCTGTGCCCATTTGCATCTATCGCCGACTTGAGAAATTTATTCAAATCTTCGATTTCGTAAGCCCCCGGGGTGACTAACACTTTCTGCCAGGAGGCACCAGCATCGGTCGTGTATTGAATTTCGTTATTTTTTGAGGTGATGTTATGAATGCTGTTATGTGTCTAAGTTAAGCAGAGCCAATTCATAATTTTTTTCAGAGTCCAAATGAATGGGAGTGTTTAGATTAATTCTCAAATCAGTCTTTGCCGGAGAGAATAATTGAACAAGAATCCATGATGCTGTCTTTTTTTCAAAAGGCGGAAAGCAGAAAAAAAAGTGAAAGCTCAAAGAGCACTCGCACGACTCCTCCAGTTTTGGGAACCCCCAAAGTGTTGCTCATTCGTCATTTTCACATCTTAAAGCGTTTTAGAGTTACCACAATGTGAAAGCTCTGCATGACCCCTCCAATTTTGGGAGCCGCCAAAATGTTGCTAATTCGTCATTTTTACAGTTTGAATCACTCGAGAGTTTTTTAAAGTAATCACAATGTGAAAGCTCACATAGCATTCGCACGACCCCTCCAGTTTAGGGAACTCCCAAAATGCCGCTAATTCGTGTGTGGGTATTTTGGAAAATGGCCGCACTTTCATGGGCACTGCCATCTTGAATGACGCCACTTCCGGTTCGCCGCCATCTTGGATGACGTCACGGAGGGGTGTGTCCTCATATCGCCACTTGAATGGGAGGACTTGTGTAAGTTTCCTTGAGTGGGAGATTTACTTGAGTGAGGGTAGGTTTACTTGAGTGGGGGTAGGTTTACTTGAGTGGGGGTAGGTTTATTTGAGTGGGGGTAGGTTTACTTGAGTGAGGGTAGGAGTGGGGGTATGTTTCCTTAAGTGAAGTTGCTCATTCGTCATCAGCACGCTCCTGAAACGGGGGTAGGTTTACTTGAGGATTTACTGCCCTGCATGATTCATGCAACTTTTCTGCACGTGGGGGGAGGGGTGGAGGGGTATGTGTGTCCTCATATCGTAAATCCCCACTACTCCTTACTTAGTGCTCTTAAATCATAGGCCACCGGACGATCTTCACCAGAGGGCAGGGCAGCACATGAAAAAGAGCTGCGCCTATGCCCACTCCACTAGCGTCACACTGAAGCTTTAGCGGGAGGTTTGGATCGTAGCGAATGAGGACCCTAGCTTCAAGGAAAGCTTCCTTAGCATCCTGCACTGCCTTATAGCATTTTTTGTCCCACTGCCATTCATTTCTAGGTGAAAGTAATCTGTTCAGTGGTGCTAGTATGGAAGCCAGATGGGGAACAAATTTACCATACTGGTTCAGGAATCCTAAATAGGATTTAAGCTCTAGTAAATTTTTAGGCGCAGGTCCTAATTTTATGCTATCTAGCACTTTAGGTCTGTTGGACATGCCATCTTTATCAATCTGAAAACCAAGATAGTCTATCCATTTTTGACTCAAGTTACATTTAAATTTCTTTACCGTAAGACCGCCCTCCTGCAGTGCAGTACAGACTTTCAGCAAAGTGTTATCCACGTCTCATTGGAAGAGACCCAGAGACGTGGTTATTGTTAACGGTGCCTTAGATTCTTCATCCATCTCCACTTGCAGGAATGCATCACGTAAATCTATTATTGAAAATGTATCACGTCCCAAAAGTTGACTAAACAAATCCTCAGCATGTGGAACGGGGTGGTATTCTATTTCCAGTTGTGTACTGAATGTACTTGAGTAATCACCCACAATGCGTACATCTCCATTAGGTTTAAAGACCAAAACCGTGGGCATGGCCCAGGGGCAGCAATCAACTGGCTTCAGAACCTCCTCCCGCACCAATCTGTGAATTTCTGCCTCCACCTTTCCCTTCACAACCAAAGGGACTGGTCGAGGCTTTTGAATGAACAGGTGTCGCACCAGTTTTAAGTCTGATGCTGGCCTTAAAACCTGTGAAGGTGCCCAAACCCGGAGAAAACAGGCTGGGGAACCAAGCAAAGATTTCCTGGTCAGAAACAAAATTGGTAGGCTTACTCTGAGATTCAGATTCATTTTCAATTTCATCTAATTCTTGAATTATAACTTGGTCATAATACGGGTTCAAATTCGGCCTAAACCTAGCCATCCAGCTGCGTCCCAGCAAAGCAGGTTGCTCCCCCGGAGCAATAACAGTTCTCAATTTTGCCGTTATATTATTTACGGTAACTTTTACCCAAATAACTCCTAGTGGCTTCACTACATCACCTATCCACGGTTTCAAAGTTATGCCCGTAGGATGTAATTTAAAACCAGAAAAATAAGTATGGTAGGAGCTGGCTGGTAGTAAGGTTGCATTTGAAACAGAATCTATTTCAAGTGGTAAGCTATGCCCTTCAATTTTTGGCATCGATAATCCATCAATTAGCAAGAACTGATTCAAAATCCTCCTGGTCGGAATCGGGGCTCTCAACACCTCTGTAACGTCTGAATCAGTAGACTCTGGTTCTACCAATATCGTGCGTTTTCTTTACTCCAAATGTGTGGTTTGTAACACGTGACTTTATATTTGCCAATTTTGGCTTACACAGCTCAGGTTCTGAACTCACGTTTCCCGTGTTTACACGGCAAACTCTGCTCAGGTAATCCTTGACACTGCACGACGAGCACATGTGCCTACAATATTTGCAGGCCCTTTTTAAATTTGAATGAAAACCCCAACAAAAGCACTTAAGGTTTCTAACACCATTTTTAGAAGCTGTCTGACGTTGATTCAGTTGGTCAGTGGAAGAGGTCTGAAATTTACTCATATCTTTTTTAGCGAGTTCTTGCGTAACCGTGAACGTACAAACTGAATCGAATGTAAGCTGTAATGACGGATTACCAAAAATCCAGGATTGGAGAGGATACCCGGACTCCAACTATCAAAAACCTCGGGGAACACATTTTTTTCTTGAGTGCCCAAACACCAAAAAGACCTTGGTCTTTGACTATGATATCTCCGTCAATAATGGACTTAAACGACCAAACTCTTCACCATTTAATTGCCCTGAACTCCAGCTACAATTCTGAAGAAACAGAATCCCGAATTTCCTTCTAGAAGATTCACAGCATCATTTTGAAAAAAAACTCCCAAAATTGCCACAGCGCTCGTCACTTCCGGTCGCCGTTATTGAAAACTTAATGTATATTTATAAATATTTTTCATTGTTCTTTTAGGGCAAAAAGCCCAAATACACTAGCTTAGTTGTGAATTAGGAGGGGCTGCCTACGGGTACTTAACCTCGTATACATGTGGATACAGACATTTCAGTGTGATATTTTTTATTGTGTTTGTTGGCAGCAAATGTTATAAAAAATCTCCACCGAAATCAAACTCTGTCTTTCTGCCTCTGCAGATCAGATCAGATCCAAATTAGTTAATGCGTTATAGCATTCAACTAAGCTAGATTATTTACCCTTTTTATATATTCTTTTGCCCCGAGATCTCTACCATTAGCTCGAACCATTTCAGACTTCGGCAATCTTAACGGACACGAATTTTTATTGTAAATAGTTATTAAAATTCTCCATCCAAACTCCGACTGTGACCATCCGAATGTAAACAGCCTAGCTTTCTTTAAATTAAAACAATATCCTGAAAAGATCTGTTTATTTCCAAAGCCCAATGTTTATTCTGTGCAATATACTTCGTCCCCCCCCCCCTTCCTTCAATAGTTGCGATGCATAACATCGTAGTTTAAAAAGATATGCCTGTTCACTTTGTTATGAGTTCAAAACTCAATTCGCACTTTCTTTAACAAAGGCCTTGTTCCTCCAAGCGACTCTACACCCAAACCCTATGCACAGCCGACTTCTCCTCCCACTTTCCATTGTTCTCCTGGCCCTCAGCTAATCAGAGAGACGTAGCTCTCCTCGGCGTCCGCGCTTTGGTTGCCAGAATCCTCCTCTCTAGCATAAAAAGCTCCAGTAACTCTGAGTCCTTAGCACAGCTCACAGATCTCAAAGCTAGAACGCCGGTCGGGAGTGGAGATGTCACGTCCGAAGGTTGCCATGCCGGGCAAAATGGTAGCGGTTCGTATATTCGTAGTTTAGCTTTTGAAATTTTAGCTTTAGGACCCCCATTCTAAATTTATAGTTTAAAACTTAACTCAATTCTAGCTTAGGGACAATTATGGTTGGCAAGCCGTAGGCATTTCTGGCCCCCTGCCTTCCATTACGTCAGCGTGGTTCTCTTACTAAAAACCAACTTTTTCTTGTTTATTTTAAATTTAACTTTAATCTAAACAACTGACGGTTTCATGTTCATGTTAAGATTCAACTGAAACATTACTTCAATGACTAGTTTGTAATCAAGCCGAGGCTTTTACATTTTAGAGAGTTTTTAGGAAAAAACTTCGGGAAGTTTGATCTTTTGTCTAATGCACTTAGAAACAAAACTGTGGACAGTTTGATCGTCATGCGTGTTGAAACTAAACTGTTGGAATAATTGTAACCAGCGGACGCTGTTCAATTAGCGGGTAAACCCAAGTTGGGGGCCCATGATTTACTTTTTCTAAACTGAAAATTTGAGTTTTTATTCAATAACACAAAACGCTGTTGTTGTCTGAATTTGTGAATTACATGCTGTAAATTCAAACTTGTTGCTTATCAAATCATTTTAAAAGCTATTCTAGTGAACGTAAATGTAAAGTACCCTTTTTAGTCTTCTGTACAGCCGTACCGGCTGAGAGGACTATAGCAACGACTTTGTCCGTCCGTCAGTCCGTCACTTTTTTCAACTTCGTAACGGTACCAGATAGAGACGACCACGGTTTACAACGTTAGATTCAGTATGAGAAGTTAGTTAAATAACGTGGCAAATTAAAACATCCTTATTCCTTGTAGCTAATAGACTTCTTCTAAATTAAATTATAACATTTGATCGTGGAATTGAAATTCTAAGATAACACACAATAAAAAAAATGAATTTTAGCTTCGTTTACAATAGTCTCGTCGCATTGTTGCAAGAATGAATAGGCTGACCGTCAAACCAGACTTTCAGCCCAAGTCCATGAAATTAAAACTGCATTAAAAAAATTAGGCCTAAAATCAAGTTACCACGGCAACGTCAAGTTGCTACAAGTCACTGTTGGCTTCATCAACAGCGTATCTCTCTTCACTTCCCTGTGACCACTGATCTATACAGGCTATATTGCGCATTACGTTGTATCACTGTAACTGTGTGTATGAAGGCGCACGGTGTTGCAAAAGTGAATAAGCTTACTATACAATCCAAATCTCCGTCAGCTGCTACTTACGAAATTAAAACTGCTGATTAAAATTAAGCCTAAACGCTGACTATTACGCCTAAAATGTAAAATAGGCCTAAAAGCTAACACATTTTTAACCGGCAAGTGTGATGGTTTTTGCTTTTAGATTAGTATAATAGAGATAGACGATGTAGTACGTGACAGAGGTGTGCGCCTCAACATTGGAAATGTAGGAACTGTACAGACTGGTGCGACTAGGCAGTTGCTGTAGTCGCTTGTTATATTTCTGATGTTAAAATAAAACCAGGAGTTTTAAACTTCAGTTCGTTTACTAGTTGATTAATTGTTTTGAGTGTAAAAATATTATGTAGCCCATTTTAGCTTTATACTCCGGTTAACAGTTAAATAATTTCCACCGTTGGTGGCAGAGCAAACCAGTCAGTATTAAGGTTAGGTCTCTATAGTTTAGGACACCGACGCTTCATTCCCCTTGCCGGAACTGTAGCCCATGCTGTGCTTGTTATCGTGAAAAGTCATAACAATCACCCAGAACCTGATACTCAAGATACGTGTCAACCAAAGATGTCGGGGGGCGTTACAAGCACCTCAGCCGTCGTAGCGTCCGCCATTACAAAGCGTATCAGGATCTTTCGTCAAAATTAATTGGGACGAGTTGTCATTCGTAGTCATTTGGACAAGGTGTTGACGGTAAATCCGTCTTTGAAGGGTATCATTTTCTCATGTTCATTTGGGAATACTTTTTTTTCAACAGCTTTCATATTAGTGACATGTACTTGAATGTATGTGTTTTTCTTTCAGCTTACAGCTTTACAGACAATTGTTTCAATAAAAATTCAACATGGTTAGAGTGTTACAAGATGTATGTGTTCAAGTTTAGACACAAGATTTGCGATGTGTAATTTTTTCAGAGCTTCGTGTGGGTGGTGGAGTATGTCGCAAATCTTGTTTACTTTCATGTTTGCTGGGGCCAATGGCTGGGGCCAATCTTAGTCTCGGGTGTCCATTCGTACATTGGTGGACATTATCTATGTCTTGTGATTATATTTCCGGTTCCTGCCTCCAGAACCCCCTAAAACTTTCTATTACCCATAATACCCTGGCCATTTCCATTGGGACGAGGTTCCATTGTGTAGTTAGGCCTATGCTACTAGTTAAGCCTAACGTGTTCAGATCTTGCTGAAATTTGGTAGGGGCATGCAGAAGGGTCTTGGGGATCCGTTTTTAGGGTTTTTGGCGTTAAGCCTATTTTTAGGCCTATTTTGGATTTTTTGGCTTTTGAACTTGGGAGGTAAAACGGAAACGTTTTTACTTCGGACAAATTTTTATTTAAGGCTTAGTTTGGCTGTAAAGCCTACTTTAGAATTTCGGATGGTTTAGTGAAGGGGGAACACTAACTTTAGCGTTTGGTTGCCTTATGGCAATTTCAATTGCCTTTCTTGCAATTTGGTAAGCTCATGAGGCGTAATATTTTCTGCGACGGTTTTTTTCCCCAAAGGGTTTTTTTTCCCATAAATCAATCTAATTTTGGGTTAGCTCTCCCACTTAGCTATTCTTCGTCATCGCGCAAGCCCGAAATGAAACTGTCTCTCAGCATATCTAATTTTGTACCGTTAGCTACTGTGTGTTTAAAGTTTAACGTTAACTTTTTAAGTTCAGTAATAAACGTTGAAATTGATACGTCTGCTTGTTGATATCTTCGCTGAAATTTCACACGCGCGCTGTAGCGTCTAGCACTTAGTTATAATTATTGTACATATTACCTTTGTAAAGAAGCTAGTCTTCACCATCAGATTTGAGAGGAGACCTCGCCTCATAAGATCAAAAACCTGAAGGTTTACCATTTTCGCAACGAACCATTTTTTTTTCATTAGCGCTCTCTAGCGCTCAATAGGCCTAAAAAGACCTCGGTCTTCACTTTGATGTATCTCCACGAAAAATGGACAAAAACGTTTAGGATTTGAAGCCCTTAATAGACCTGAACTTCCTCAAGACTTCTGCAAAAACAGAACTTTAAATTTCCTCTTCAATAATTCTCTACATCATTTTGAAAAAGTCACCAAAATGACCGGCGCAGCACGCAATTCTCCAAACGCTATTTTCGAAAACTCTGTACATATTTGTAATTACTTTTATTTCTTTTCCAGGCATAAAGCCAACCAGCTTAGTGGTTTAGGAGGTATTTCGCCTCACATACATAATAATCATAATGATTTAGCCACAATAGTGACTGGGAGGACAGAAGGGCAGGTGCCACTTAACTGGTCCCGTGATTAAATTAAGTCAGCGGTAGAGCTTACGCTTGCAGGTTGTGTAGGTTGCATGCCCTGAGTAATGTCTTAAAGTGTTGAGGGCAACGAGCAGAGACCACATTCTCGGGAAGGGCGTTCCAGACCAGTGTGACCCTGTACGAGAAAAAGCTTCTTCGACATTCAGTGCGAGCCGGCTGGACCACCAACTTAAATGAATGCCCGCGTGTTGCCTTGTACGAATGAAGTTCGAAAAAGGGTAAATCGACGGAAAGGAATCCATGAACAATTCTATAGGTAAGAAGCAGGTCCGCACGAAGACGGCGCAGTTCCAGCGACTCCAGGCCCGCACGTTCCAGACGAATGTCATATGGAAGATTTTTGAAACCGGGTAACCCCTTGGTGAACCTGCGCTGTACACGTTCAACTTTATCAATGTCTCCCAAGAGAGTGAGCGACCATACCTGGCTTGCATACTCAAGAGTAGGTTGCACGAAGACCCGGAAGGCCCAGACCTTAATTGGGATGCTACCAGATATGAAGCATCGATTTGCAATTGCCAGCTTGCGAAAAGCATTTTTCGTGATGACATCACAGTGATGGGATGCCTTTAAATCAGAGTTAAGGTAAATACCAAGGTCTTTTATGGTACAGACAGGGGGTAGCTGTGTGTCTCCCAAACAGTATTGAAAATCATATCGGTCTGGTCCAATATGAAACGTCTGGCACTTGTGTAGAGCGAGCGGCAATTGCCACTCGATGCTCCAGTCCAGAACATACTTAATGTCAGCAGACAGGGACATACAGTCAGACAAACCTGCCGGAAGATGCCTGCCCAACTTCAAGTCGTCGGCAAACTTGAAGAGGTTGGATGAGTCATGGGAACAGTCGAGGTCATTTAAATAAATAAGGAACAGGAGCGGACCCACGACTCATCCCTGCGGTACACCACTCAAGATCGCACTGCAGGAAGAGGTTGAACCATTAATAAGGACCCGTTGGGTTTTACCCTGTAAAAAAGATGATACCCAGGCCAGCAGTTTACCCGTAAAACCCAAATACTCGAGTTTAGCAAGCAGCTTCGAGTGTACTACTGACTCAAAGGCCTTTTGAAAATCGAAATAGATGACATCAGTCTGGACGCCGAGATCAAGAGCGCTAGTCCACAGGTCAAGGCAGGGCAATCGCTGGCAAGTTGAAGAACGGCCCGGAAGGAAACCGTATTGGTCGCTATGAAGAATATCATTTTCCAGAAGGTACGTCTGCATAAAGGTTTTAACAATAGACTCCATAACCTTGCAAGGCACTACGGTAAGGGCGATTGGTCGATAGTTACCAGGGTCTGAAGGATCACCCTTCTTGAACACTGGAACAACGTTTGCTGTGCGCCAGGATTTGGGCAAAATGCCAGAACGAAAAGAAAGATTAAAAATACGGGTAAGCGGGGTAGCAATTTCGTAAGCAATTTGTTTATAGTAGTAAGCCGAAAAACCATCGGGCCCCACCGCATGGCTCTGATTTAAGTTGTTTAGAGAGTTTTTAACGGAGGTAATGTCGAAATTAACAGTGCCATTGCAGGAGCAATTTAATTTTTTCAATGAGAATATGCCAGTAGGAAGTTTGCCGTTGTCAATGGTAGCGTTAGACGTACGTGTATTTGAAAACCCAACACTTGATGATTTTATTCTAGCAATGGCCAAGTTATTTATGAAAACTTCGACTGTAATTTTTATTATTAGCGGCTGCAATAATATTTCATTAAAATGTTCAGGCATTCTAGCATTCAGGGAAAAGGCTGGTATATTTAACCTTTTAGTTTATTTAATTGGGCAACAGTTTAGCAAAAACTAGGTCTCTGAACACTACTGAACTCGGCAAAACTTTCCTTCGAATTTTACCGGACATTTTTTCCCAAAAGTGTTTATCTTGTATTTATTTCAGAGCTTCGACCGTTGTAACGTTCCTACTATTAAACATCACGTTTGTAAAAAGACTTGAGCTAAACACTTCGTCCCCCCCTTCCTTCAATAGTTGCGATACATCGTAGTTTTTATTTATAGGCCTATTCACGTTGTTATGAGTTCCAAACTCACTTGCACTTTTAAAATACAGGCCTCTAAAAACTCCCATATCGGCAATTCCTTTTGCCCTGCAAGCTGCAGATATTCCCTTCCAATCAAAACACTCCATTCAATTCCACTCAGAGCACAAAGCTACCCTGTCCGTCTCTGCTGCCATGCCCACTTCCGGTATTGACAGCCTGGCCGGTCTGAGTCAGTCTCTCCTCCTCAAGAGGTCCCTCTACCCCGCTCCACCCCCCGTCGCTCGCCTACAGGGCCGCCCTTCCCTCCTGCCTTGCTGCCAGGCAGCTGGTATAAAACAGACCTGCAAGGCTGCATCCACAGCACAGCTCAATTTCTAAGTCGGACGTTACTACGGTGGTCGGAGCAGAGATGTCCCCAGTCCAAGTGTTGCCATGCCGGGCAAGGTAGTACTTTAGATAACTAGTTTTAGCTTTAATTTAATTTTTCGAAACTTTATTTCTAAATTTAAACTTAAAGATTTAAACTTAACTTTTGATTTTGGAATCGCGATTATGGGTAGTTAAACCATTGGCATTTTCTGGTCTCCCCTCCCATAACTTAAGGGTTTAAGGTCCCCTTTCTAAAAACCGGCTTTCTTTCTGTTTGTCTTACAAAATGTAAACAAACTGTTTTTTGAGATCACCAAGGTCCTGTAGCATAATTACAGAAGCACAGACTTCGATGGTAGGGCCCTGATTATTGCTAGCTTGACTCAATGTGAATAATTAGATTTGACCTTGTGCAAAATGCCTTGAAACATAATCATAAACTAAGACTAAGATTGAAATTGTGAGGTACTTTTTCTAACTTAGAGGTGTTTAGGTAACACCAAAGAACATTTTCTATTCGAAATGGTAAGTGTGAATTTTATTTTGAAATTCGTTGCCGATAATTTATTCATGTAAATTAGTTTTTGTGCTTTCACTGAAAGCTATTTTGTAAAGACTAGTTGCCATGTAAAGTGTTTCTTTCCCCTGTTTATTAAAACCAAGAGTAGTTTTAAACTCAGTTTGCTTCTAGAGAGATTTAATTTGCTAGTGTTTTATCTAACTAAAAACCATTTTTATTTAAAGCCTAAGGTTAGCAATTAAACCACCCACCTGGTGGCAGTGAACCAAAACGATTAGATAGTGCTAAACTTTAGATAGGACATAGATGCTCTGTTCCTAACCGTGCAGTAGTGACTGCTGTGCTAGTTTATACTCCGCAAAAGTAAAAACGGCCACCCGAAGTACTTCTAAATATCCTGAGACCACACCAGATGTCGGTGCAGAACAGTAGGCACCTCAAGGACCTGTGAGCACCGCTACACCTTGATCAATTGGATGCTTCCACACGTAGTTCGGGCTACGTCATAAATGTTTATATATTAAACGGACGTACAGGAAATGATGCCTGTATGCCTCAGCCGATCATTCAATCAATGCCTTGCCCGAGCTCTCTCTCCGCTCATGCGGCTTAATTAAGTATTAATGTTAAGCCTTAATAATAATGATGTAGTCTACGAGTCACGCTTTGAGCCTTCTCTCTCCGTAAAAATGATGTAGTCTACGAGTCACGCTTTGAGCCTTCTCTCTCCGTACACTACAACTAGCGAACGAGGATAATGATTTCAATTTTAACCGGTGAATTCCGCTAAGCAACGTTAACACTTAACAGCTGACTCGTCGATGAACTGCTCTGAGTTGTGTGTGTCTATTTGCGCATGACACGCCCACTTTCGATGCCACGCCCACTAGTAAACCATGAGTTGGAGTTTTTCGTGCAATTAGCCAATTACGCTTTTATTTAGCCACTCATTAGTGTTAGGGGTTATAAATTTCGTAGTAAATTTTTCAATTTTGAGTTTAATTTTGGTATTACATTGTTGTCAGATTGAAGCAACAAAAATGACGAATTTAATTGGAAATTTACCGACTTTCGATAGAGAAAATGATATGTGGGTGGAATACGTAGAAATTTTGAACCAGTATTTACTTGCTAATAACATTACGAATACTGAAAAGTGTAGAGCTGTGCTCTTTTCTTCAATGGGTTCAAAAACGTATAGGCTAGTTAGGCAGTTGTGTTCACCGGATTTACGGGCAACAAAAAGTTACCAGGAATTAATAAAATTGGTTAAGGATCATTTAAATCCACCCCTGTTAGCTGAGAGATTCAAGTATTATAATCGTTACCAAGGTACAGATGAATAATTTTCTCAATTTGCTGCTGCTTTAAATTCATTAACTGAGTTTTGTGGTTTTGGCGATTTTAGGCTGCAAGCATTGCGAGATAGGTTCGTCTGTGGTATGCATAGTAGGTTTAAATCTGTGCAAAAACGATTGTTGTCAGAAAAAGATTTGACTTGGGAATCTGGATTAAAAATTGCTTATGCAATGGAGTTGGCTCAAATTAATAGTGAAGAATTGCACCCAAGTATGTCAAACGTTTCAATGAATAAAATTAAATTCAAGGTCAAAACACAACAATCTCAAAATGCACAAACTCAAGGTGGAAGCATTGTTTGCTATTGTTGCGGGAAAAATGGACAAAAAAACCAGAACGTAAGCATAGGTGAAAAATGCAACAAAATTGGTAATTTTTCAAGTTTGTGCGTAAAATTATATTTCCCGAGCAAGCTGGCGGCAGGCTGAATCCTCGAGTTTCTAGACAAACTAAGTTTGTTAAAAATGTTAACAATGAGGGGTACAGTGTTGAATTTGATTCTAGTGGAGTGGAGAGAGTGATGTTGACTTTGTTAACGTTAAAAGTGTTTATGCTTACATTAAAACAGTCAAGGCTTGTAAAATGAATTGTTCTCTTAACCCTTTCCTTCACATATACGCTTTTCTACGCTTCTACAGGATTCACAAACATACGCATTTTTACGTGTCTCGTGTATTTCACATTTCAAATTACTGAAACATAATTATTAAGCAATTTAGTTAACATTTTATAAGTCATGGTCTTGAAGCCGCCAGGATATTTTTGAATTAAAAATAAAAACTTGCGAAAAGTTGAAAAGTTGCAGCATTATTTTCTACTGTTATGCATTGTGGTGAAACTGGCAATTTTCACGAGGAAATGGGGATGAAAGTTCTCGTAAATGTCCGTGAAGTAAAGGTTAAAAAGATTAATCTTTAGAAACCATTGAAGATTGAAGCAAATTTAAATGGGCAAAATCTTATTTTTTATTGTGATTCTGGGGCAGATGTAACTACAGCGCCAAAGTTTTGGATACATAAATATTTCAAAGGTATAACTTTAAACCAAAGCAAGTATTTATTAAGAACTTGGAGAGGTGAAACAGTTAAGCCTTTAGGCGAGTTAACCCTGCCAGTTAAATGTAATGGATTAACAAAAGAATTAACTATTGTTTTTTCCAATACCAATGACACCGCATTTTTCGGTCGTCCTTGGATTAAGGCGTTTAACATTGATTGGCGTCAGTTTTTCAGTGATGAGCACTCTACTATTAGGAAGGAAAAGCAAGCTAAAGCTAATAAAGAGGCTAGCACTAATGTCAAATTTTCGACTACAGTCAAGAGTGAGGGAAAATCTAGTTTTGAGGGGGAGGGTTCTAAAAGTGTTCCATTAGCATTAAATGCTAAGACCACCTTTTTCCAAGCTAGAAATATGTCATTAAGGAGTGAAAATACTCTATAAAGAGCTTTCCTGCTAATAATGAGGGTGTGCTGAATTTGTTGTGCTGAAAGTTGTTTGAACCAGGCCTAGGAAAATTTAATGATTTTAAGGCTACAATTAATTTAAAGGATAATGCTATCCCAAAATATAGCAAGCCAAGACCAGTACCTATGACTCAAAGCATAAACGTTGAAGCTGAACTCGATAGGCTGGACCTCAAGGCCGGCATTCTTACGCCTGTCCAATTTTCCGAACAGGCGACCCCAATAGTAGTTGTGCCTAAACAGGATGGTACAGTGCGTGTATTGAGAGATTATTAAACAACTGTCAACCCACAGCTAAACATAGAATACTATCCCTTACCTAAAACTGAGGATGTTTTCTCTGATTTGGCTAGGTGTGATGTTTTTTCCAAGATTGACTTAACAGATGCTTTTCTGCAGTTTGAACTGGATGAAAAATCTAAGCCAATTATGACAATCTCCACTCATAAGGGATTATTCCAGTGGAATCGTGTCCCTCTGGGGTGTGCTTCTTCTCCAGGAATTTTTCAACGGAGAATGGAACAGATCCTACAGGGAGCACCAGGTACTAAGGTGTTTTCTGATGACGTCCTTGTAGCAAGTAAATCGGCTCCAGGTGCATTTAATCATGGCGATTACCTTAAAATAGTACTAACAAAACTGTAGGATAAGAGTTTACGTGTCAAAAAGGAAAAATGCTCTTTTAATAAGAGGTCAATTATCTTGGTTTTAGATGTGACAAGAAAGGTTTGCACAATATGCCTGATACGATACAAGCCATCAGTGATGCTCCCGAGCCACAGGATGTGGCCTAGTTGCGTTCCTTTCTTGGTTTCATCGACCAATATTTCAAATTAATTAGTCATTCAGCAACTATCCTAGCACCCTTCTCAGCACTGTTGGAAAAGGATGTGAAATGGAAGTGGGATGCAAGTTGCAAGTGTGCTTTGGCACAAATTAAGAAAGCATTTTTGAGGGCTGGAGTCTTGGTGCACTATTCGGACAAACTCCCTCTGAAATTAGTCTGTGATGCGAGTCCGTATGGGGTAGCTGTGCTTTATTGCATGTTTTTCCCAGTGGGGAAGAGCGCCCCCTTGCGTTTCCATCGCGTACTCTGAGTAAGTCGGAGAAGAACTACTCTCAATTCGATAAAGAGGCCTGTTTCATAATTTTCGCAGTGAAACGCTTTCATCATTATCTATATGGCCAAAAGTTCACATTAGCTAGTGACCATAAAGCATTGTTATGGATATTAGGTCCCAAAAATGGGATACCAACAATGGCTGCTTCTCGAATTTAGCGTTGGGCTTTGTTCCTTCAAGCTTACACTTATGACTTTGTCTATATTAAAGGCGAACAAAATGTCGTAGCTGATAGCTTGTCAAGACTTCCACTTAGTGTTAACAATGCAGATGATTTGAGTGATGAAGATATGGAGATCTCCTTGTTTAGCTTAAGACAGGGTGAGTTGCTACCTATTTTGTCCTAACATCTAGTACATGCTTTAAGTCATGTTTTATATTTAGTAACTGTGAGTGACTATGTACGTCGTGGTTGGCCAGAAAAAGTTGCTAATAACCTATTCCCTTATTTTCACCGTAAAACTGAAATCACTAGTGTTTTGGAGGGGTAGAGTAATTATACCGCAAGTGCTGCGAAACCAAGTGCTTACCGAATTACATCTAGGACATTTTGGTGTGGTGAAAATGAAAGCTCTAGCACGAGCACATGTAAGGTGGCCTAAAATAGACGAAGATATCAAGTTACTTGTTAAAAAGTGTACTAGCTGTCAAAGTAATCGTGAGGAAACAGCACGTGGACCGACGCATGCGTGGGAATTCCCGTCTCAGCCCTGGGAACGCCTGCACGCAGATTTTGCTGGGCCGTTCTTGGGTGTAATGTATCTGATAATAGTGGATGGTTATTCAAAATGGCCCACTATTAAGGCCATGCCTTCAGCGACTGCTCAAGCTGCAATAGAGGTGTTCCGAGAGCTTTTCGCAGACAAAGGCTTACCGTTTGTAGTTGTGACTGATAATGGGCCGCAGTGGGTTTCGAGTGAGTTTAATGCGTTTCTACGGCGTAACGGCGTTACCAGAATTTCGGGTGCACCGTACCATCCGGAGACGAATGGCACAGCCGAGAATATGATGCGAACTTTTAACCGTTCTTTGAGAGCTGCATTATCATCAGGGGACAAACCAAATGTTGCGCTACAGAACTTCTTGTTAGCCTACCGCACAACGCCACAGGCTACGACGCAACAAACACCTGCTAAATTGTTGAACCGGAGAGAGCTCAAAACTAGGATAGACTTACTTCGACCAGATTTAAGGCGTACAGTAACAGAAAGGCAAAGAAAACAACTTCAGGGTAGTAGTTTCCGGAGGGACATAAGCTTTCTGCCAGGCGACTTTGTCTGGGCACGTGACTTTTGCTTGCATCAACCAAAATGGTGGCGGATGTCAATTGCTACTGCTCATGGCAACCTTTTCGATGTCAGTGATGGCATCCTTCAATGGCATCGTCACCGAGACCAAATTCGTCCTGGAACGATTCCTGATACCTCTGCTGATGAGGACGCTGCAACAGCAGTGCTATCTCCTTCTGGGTCTTTGAACCATCTCCAAGATCAATTGTGGAATATAACATCCCAGAGGGGTGAGCAACCCCTGTTGCTCCTGTAATGGGAGAGGGACTAGTTATCTGTCCTTCTACTACCAGAGTTTGTGTTAGTCCCGAGGCCTCTGCTTCGGCTTCGTCGCGGAATCATCCCGAGCCTGAATCGTCCCGAGCCCGAGCGGTGGCCACAGGTTCGTCGAGGATTTTGTCACCTGCTTCCCGCTCATGCTGGGAGATTTGCCTGGTATCCTTCCTGGCAGTCGTCATTCTCCGCCTCGACCTAGTGGCCCCAACTTCATCCGAGACGTCGGATTAAGGCGCCGGTCCGGATAGACTTATGATTTGACTGTTTGCTATTCCCATTTCTATTGGTGGTTTGGCGTGAATTGTTTGATATTGACTAATAGTTTGCATGAATTGTTCGTTATTTGCTTATGCTCTATGCATTTTTGTGCGTGTGGGGGAATGTAGCGTCTAGCACTTAGTTATAATTATTGTACATGTTACCTTGATCAATTGGATGCTTCCACATTTAGTTCCGGCTACGTCATAAATGTTTATATATTAAACGGACGTACAGGAAATGATGCCTGTACGCCTCAGCCGATCATTCAATCAATGCCTTGTCTGAGCTCTCTCTCCGCTCATGCGGCTTAATTAAGTATTAATGTTAAGTCTTAATAATAACGATGTAGTCTATGAGTCACGCTTTGAGCCTTCCACTCTTCGTACACTACACGCAAAAATAAAATTTGGTGATGGGCATAGGTTCTCACTCAATAATGTATCTATTTGAACTAAAGTTTTAGTTGAAGGTGCATTATGTGCACATCAATTTTGGAGCAAACCATATGTTTTAGCTCCTATGCTCGTTAGCAAAATTAGCACTTTCTTAGTATCAGGCATGTCGTACGCTAAAAAATTTAATTCGACTCTTTCAAAATACACTTTCCAGGGTTCCACTGAGCTGTCATACTCCTCTTTTCTTATACAAAAGTACAGGAGGCATGTTGGCGGCGTTATCAGCTTCTTCACCCATAAAGGTTTCACTGACGTCACTAACACTATCGTCGACCGTTTCCCAGCTTCTTGGAGAATTACTTAGACTTTTAAACGATGTGTCACCCTGACTAGAACTAGAAAACTTAATTCTCTATTTAATTGCTCAGAGGGTTGCCTTAATTCTTTACTACCACTTGGCTTGTCACTCATAAACAAGCAATTAAATTGAGAATTTAATTTTAATAAAGAATTTTGACCCTAATTAATTTTTGCTCTTTCTGTTTCAGCTTGCATACTCTACAGTTTCGCAATACTGAACAATTTTAGACATACTGCCCATTCTACAGCGGCAACGCATGCTAAAACAAATGGGCCTCGCTATCCATGTAAACTGTGGATGGCTTAAAAATTTGCACTACCAGTACGGAGAAGCATTAATTAAAAATCTTTTCCCTTACTTTCCTCAACTTGATAGGCTACTAAAACACTACATAGAACACACTGTACCAACCTACCAAGCAAATCTACATCCACTTTATTAGTTGTGTGGTGTCGTCACTTGTGTGCTCCACAATGGCCGCCGTTCAATTTCCAATCATTATGTTAACCCTACCCAGATTACCCTTTAAATACCTAATAGGCTATACCATCAATGTATATATTTATCAATCACATGACTTCCTGTTACACTTGTATATATACTGATGCCTACAGGAAGTAAAACGTCTTTTCAGCTGTAGCCTACACACTGGTCAGTCCGGGTTCTTTCTTTACCATTGGTGCCCACGCTGGGCTCAGGTGTGTCCCTGCCCAGGACATCACAGTTGGCGACGAGGCCGGTATCTTTGGTAAACTTAAATTTTAAGCTTAACCCTTTCGAGCTTAACGCCATTTTTCATTTTCCTGCTGAAAAAGCCTATGGCCGCAACATGGCTGCCATGAACAAGTCGCATGCCTCACGAAAATAAATTGTAAAAAAAAACTATGCAGTCTAGGAGTATAAAAATTTGCAAATATAATAATTATACTGTATATTATTGGCCAGAAATATAATTGGGACCATCGTCCTACGTTTTCGTTATTTAAAAAAAATCCTGAAGTTCGACTACGTAAACAGCGCTTACGGCAGTTTCTACTTACAGTACTCGGAACGATAACATCCATTCGATATTCTTCCATCACAACGCCTGTTATTACTTCCGAAATCATTATTTTATATTTTATTACCGTAAAAATAGTTTAAAGTTGCTTTTTTCCTTCAAAATTCGCGATCGTCGAAAGCCCACTACCAACTTGCGTAGGACAGCCATTGTGACCGGCTGCCTGCAATGTGACGCACTCCTGCTAGCGCCAATGGATGTGACCTTCACTCGCTTCGCGTGACGTCAATTGTGAACGGCCGAAGAGTCACATGCCGCGAGCGAACCAATCAGCGCTCGCGATAGCTCGCGATGCCGAAGCATTTGAACAAAGTCCGTTGAAACGGCACATTTGATTCGAGGAATACAGGCAGTAACGTGAGGGTTGATCATTTTTCGCGGGCGAGAAAGTTGGGAATCCCTTCTCTTGACCGCGACCAAGATGACGGCTGTACGTTGCATCGTTCCGGAGATACGATCGTTTGAACCAAGGACTATTTTCAGCAAGCAAACGCAATTTTCACGTAGATTTTGGCCACGATGCATACAATAACATCGATTATGGTAATAAAAAGGTAATATTAAATCGTATTAATTGGAATTAATCGAAAATATACGTTCCAAAATACCCAAGTCAATCGTTATTACACCTCCGATGTACGCAATTGGATTTTTTTTAACAGTGCGGTGAAGTGGGCGAACGATATAGCGTCGTTTAGGCGTTTCGCAGCGGAATTGCAACAACGATATATCGTCGTTTAGGCTCGAAAGAGTTAAACTTATAGGTCTTCAACCACATCTTTGCTCCATATTTGTGGTAAGTAGCAAATTTTTTTCATTTGGCAATGAAAATTAGTGCTCTGAATCCCTATCAGAGTTTAAACTTTTTCAAACAATGTTATTTTGTCGTGGTAGAGCTGTGTAGTACGAGATAATAGTTAAATTTAGTATCTTAAGAACTAGAACCGAAGTGGGCAATTGGATTTATTATGGTTAATTTTACCTTGGCAGTGTTCTAGAGCGACACACTGGCGTGTCCGCACAGGCAGTATATAAACCTGAAGGCCCGAAAAATGCGCTGCTAAATTAACTCTATTAAATTCGATTGTGCCATTGCCCATATTCGGGCTACTGTATGCCGGTGTAAAATTTAACACCGTATGTTTATGCTTAAACTTAGTGAAATTTGGTCTGTGCTGAGGCTTAGGCCAGAAGTGTTGTTTTATAAAACGTTGCAGTAATGGTGAATGTAAAAACATTTTTTCAAAGCCTAGTCCCTTTTAAATTTAACTTGTAGGCACTCAATTTATAAAGCTAGGTAGGCTACAGTCAAGCTTGATTTATTTCTGTGTTAAATAGTTGACCGGTAGTCTTGAGTGCTCCAGTTTAATTTTTGCACGTTAAACAGGATTGTAATTAAATTTAATTTTGTAAGGCTTATGCCAAAGACAGGTGTCGGTTGCAAAACACCTGAAGCTGCTAAAAGTAGTAGCGAGAGTGAAATTGAAAATAATTCTGTAGTGAACGCTAGCGTTAGTGAAGCTAATTCAAATTTAATTCTGAAGGTAAGTCTGAAGGTTGAAGTTAAAGGTCAAATCGAACACTTGGATGCTTGATTTTCAAAATTGTATAAACCTGCTTTAATGGGAAAGAATTGGCTTTCTATTTTTCGGGTTAATTTTCATCCATTTTATGACCTACAAACGAAAGTTAAACCTAAGAAAAGTGTAAGGAAAATTATAACTAGTATTACACCAGTTGATACTTCCGAAATAGTAAAGGGTTTCCCATAGCTATTTAGTGAAGGCATGGGTAAGTTTAAGAATTTCAAAGCCAAAATTCATTTAAAACCTGGATGCAAAGCCTATGTACTCGTGTAAGACCAGTTCCGTTAGCGCTCAAAGAAAAGGTCAACCAAGAGATTCGTAGGTTGGTTGGCCTTGGTATTCTAGAGCCTGTAGAGACCTCTCAGTGGTCTACGCCCATCGTCATAGTTCATGAACCAGATGGTCAAATCCGGGTGATAGGAGATTACAAGACCACCGTGAACCCCCAACTGGAAGTCGACCACTATGTGGTCCTCACGGCCGCATAATTATTCAGTGAATTAGCAGGCAGTGACACTTTTTCTCTTATCGATCTTATGGATGCCTTTCTGCAAATTGAACTCGATAAAGAGTCACAAGAATCTTTAACAATAAATACACCCCTGGGATTGTTTAGATGGCTTCGCGTGCGGGTCTGGTACGGTTGTCCGACACTCAGTTGCCCGACAGTACTTTTGCCCGACTACAGTTTCCCGACAGGTCTGTTGCCCGACTACAGTTTCCCGACAGGTCTGTTGCCCGACAGTGATGTTTGCCCGACAGGTGAGTTGCCCGACAGTGATGTTTGCCCGACA